>RJWJ010016981.1:0-33727 GCA_004363605.1 Indri indri
ATTATGCACAATGTACTGATGAAAAATATATTCAGGGTACTTAAGTTTATGGTTTTAGTTATATTGAATAATTTAAGAGCCTCCTGTTCTGACACTGATTATTTTTATAGTATACAAGAAAGGAAAAAATATCACTGGTAATTGTACTAAGCTGGAGATATTCCATTTTCAACTTCAAAATAACTTAGTGTTTTAATTTTTGTTAAGTATGAATAGTGAACATTTATAGGCTTAAAATCCATATACGTGGTGCTTTGTATAAAATATGTCAGTTGATTCTTACCACAACCCTATGAGGGAGGCACTATTTTTATCCCCACTTCATAGAGACTGAGGCTTAGGTTTAGAAAATGAACAGAGGTCACATAACTTATGGAAGGCAGTGCAGGTACGGCATTTAAACCCAGCTGACTCCTGAGCCTGTAGTTTTAATCACCAGACTATACTGTATCTTTCAGCTTTCTCATAATGCTATAAAATTAATTTGACAAAACATAAAGTAAAACAAATTATGCTTTGAAGTGCTAGTTTATGTCTTCAAAAATATGTCTACTTTATTTCTGCATCTTAATGAATGTACCTTAAGATAATACTAATTAACCATGCCATTTTTGTAAGAAAAAATAAGATAAAATGTTCTTTTAAAATTGAGACTTAAATCTCAATTTAGGTCACTTTATTTTAATCAGATTCACCTTGCCGTGTAAGTGTATACATGAGGTTACTATGCCAACTAGCCAACCAAATAACATTTTCCCCTAGGTTTTTCGCAAGTACCTAGTCTCAGAAAATGAAGTCATCTAAAGACTGTTATATTTTAAATGAAGACCAAACCATATCCTTGGATGATAGCTGAGTCCACCCCAAGCTACTAGGGAAGTAGAACCAATCTTCTAAGAGAACACTTTGATTGGCTCAAGTTCATTACCCCTATTATCCTAATTAACAACTTCCTGAGTGTGAAGGATCTCTTGGTAAGACACTTAAGCATCCAAGAATGTGAGATGACAACAGAAGTAAGATACACACCCACAGACGATCTTGGCTAATTGTGAATGTGGAAAGGTCAGCATCTAAATAGAAGATTTATTACCCATTTTTAAATACTGGAAGACAATATTATAACTGGTGAGACTATTAAGAAGGAAACTAAGATTATATATTCTGAAAACATATTTTTAAAAGGTGACAATTAATAGGACGTTTTGTTCAACACCTGTGGTTTTCTTTCACTACCTAAATAGGGGCCAATTTGAAAATTATTGCTATAATACAAATACTTACAAGTGTATTTGTAGTATTTCCATTAAAATTCTATTCCTGGAAAGGGAATTTTGCAGTAGGGTCTGAGTGCTGCCTTGTTAGTTGGCAAGAAGTTAAAAATTCTAACCTTGGAAATAAGTGTTGAATGAGACCCAGAGGAGATGGTGTGGGCCAATCCATCTCTACCTTTACTAAGGTTAGTGAAGGCAGAAATATACTGAAGCCCACTTTGTTAGGGGTAGCAATATGCGTTTATTCTACACAGGTTTTTAATTGTTTATAACCCAGTGGCAAATTTAGTTTTCAACATTTTGTCAGTATTCACTATCCTGTCTTTGTCTTTTTGTGAAAGAAAAGACTCACATTATCTGAACTTAGAGATGAAGTACTCAAATTTACTAAGTAAAGTGATATAAGTGACTTATCTAAGAGAGGGAAGTTTAAATGGGTTATTTTCTACATTTGTCAGTTTGAGGAAGAAATTTCATTATTTCTGACTTATTATTCATATATGGAGCAGGACTTTTTTTTTTTTTTTTTCCACTTTTGATTTTAGAGCTCCATAGTAAAAGATTAGGAAGGGGCTGCTGAGTTGTGGTATGTTAGTGTTAGCATCGCTGTCAAATATCACACTAATAAGTAAAGCAGAAATTAGGATATTAAAAAATAATGATAAAAGTATTTGGGGGAGGGTTGTCCCGGTAGGGCAGGAGCCTTCATACACAAGATCTAGTCATCACTGCAAGTTTACCAGGATATATCAGAGTTTTTAATTTGGGAATTGACCCAGGTGTCACATCCAGCTCCTTGAGCAATTTCTGGATTGAAACTTACTTGCTGTTAACTATGAATACAATGGCACCAACGGTGAAGTAGAGCCTGGAAGGAAGCCTGTTTTCCAGCATCGCAGCACTCTTCTCTGTGTTTCCATTGGAATAACCGGTGTAGAAAACTCATGTGAATATGATAGCTAAGCAAAGAAAGGAAAAATTTATTCCCAAGAATCTGAAACTGGTGATATTCTAAAAAGATAAACTGAATTGAAACCATAGGAAACATTGTCTAATTTTTGCCTACTATGAAATAATAATATAAAAATAAAAGAAAGAAATGATTATACTATTTAACACAATGAATTCTACTCTTTAAGAGACACAATGTTAAGGGTTGTATCATTAAATTGTTTAATCCTCATGGAGATCCTGTAAGGTAAGATCTATTATGGTACCCACTTTGTATACAAGGAAAATGAATCTGTAAGATTTGGGGAAGTCTAAAGAGTGATTTGTCCAAGGTCACACTATTTGTGGCAGATTTAAGATGGTCACAAACTCCTTTAACTCTTCTCATTGAGAGTGGGTCTGTGTTCCCTCCCTTTGCGTGTAGATGGGCTCTGTGATGGCTTTGACCAATAGATTACAATAGAAGGTATATTATGACAATTTCTGCACCTGGGCTCCCATTTCTTGTATCTTGGAACGCTCTTTGAGGAAATTCAGCCTGGATGTGTGAAAATCAACTACTGAAAGACTGCCATGTTGTGAGAAAGCCCAGGCTAGTCAAGTGGAAAGGCCACATCAAGAGAAGAGATTCCCAATCATGCCTCAGCTGTTCCAGCCCTACCACAGCAGGCAGACGTGAGACTGAGGAAGCCATGAGATGACTCTGGCTTCAGCTGCTGACTATAACAGCATTACATAATTCAAGTAGAAGCCTTCCTTCTGAACCAAATCAACTCATAGAATTACGAGAATGAATAACAAATTCTTGTTTAAACCACTAATTTTTTAGGTGGTTTGTCACCCAGCAATAAATACCATGAACACTGTTTATGGAGTGGTAGAGCTAGGATTTGGGCAGTAACAGATAAAGTCTTTGCCCTTTTGATGACAGCTGTGATGACTATGCATAAGGCCACAGTTCTCAAATTTTGGACCAGAAATCCCTGAGGATCCATGAGAACTCTCCAGGGAGTCTACAAGGTCAAAACTACTTTCATGATGACACTCAGATGTTATTTGCCTTTATCACTATGTTGACATTTGCGCTGAAGGTGCAGAAGCATTAGTGGGTAAAATTGCTGATGCTTTAGCCTGAATCAAGGCAGTGACACCAGCTATATGAGTAAGCATAATATCCTTACTGCTGCATACTTAAATTTTTAAAAACCCCATTTTAAGTAAAAATTAACAAAATTGTTAATTTTATAAAATCTCAACCATTCAGTGCACATTTCAAATTGTGTGACAAAATGGGGTGTGCAAAAAAAAAAAAATCCTTCAGTTTCATACCTGCCATCTGAGGAAAAGCAGTTGGTGACTGAGCTATGAAATAAACTAGCTGCATTTTTCATGCACCATTTTTATCTGAAAGAACAACTGACAATCTTTGGTTATTCAGACTTGTATATTTGACAGGCATTTTTTTGAAGATGAATGAAACAAGTCTGTCACTTCAAGGAAAACAACTGACACTATTTTTTGCCAGTGATAAAATTCGAGCTCTCAAGCAAAAATAAAACTTTTGGGAAGTTTTATCTGCCGCCAGGGGCTTGACAACTTCCCAATACTTAAAAACTTTTCTGATGAATTTAGTAATAATATTAACAAATATAATTTTAGATATTGCACAATGAAGTATATTAACATTTAGAAGGTCTGCATAAATCAGTGAAGCAGTATTTTCCAGTTGACCAATCCATGATGGTAAAAAGTCACATACAAGTTGACACGCATTCAAAGTGCAAAATAGATCAATAGATTTTACATGTAACAAAGTATGCAATGTTTGTTCCATATGGTTTCAGATTTCACATTGCAACTTTTGAGAAACTCACATTTGTCCAGTTTTAGTGCAGCATTGAAGAACAATATCTACAATTATCTGAAAAACTATTAAAATACTCCCTTTTACAAGTACATATCTATATGAGGGCATATTTTCTTCATGCCCTATAACTAAAACAGCATATTGCCATAGATAGAATGCAGAAGTAGATATAAGAATCCAACTGTCTTCTATTAAGCCAGACATTGAAGATTTGCAACAATGTAAAACAGTGCCACTCTTCTTACTAAATTGCTTTTGCTTTGGAAAATAGAGTTGTTTTTTACACACATACAAGTATGTTTGCTACCATGTAATTGTTTTATTGTTGTTATATATATATATATATTTAAAAATTTATTAGTTTTAATTTCTAATACAGTAAATAGCAAGAAATATAACCTGTATAAATAGAAATACTCAGGTTTCTCAATAATTTTAAGAGTATAGAAGAGTCCAGATATCAACAATTTTGAGAGCCACTGCTCTTAAATAGTTCACATGCTACATGGACAAACACTGCCTGTTTGCAAACTCATTATGAGGTAGGAGATCATATGGCCCAGGCAAAAAGGAAGAAGACTGAAAGTCAGAAATGCGCCTATCAAAAACCATCTATAGATGGCATCACAAGAGAAATTATGAGTGTTTCGAAATATATATATATATATATATATATATTCATTATATCAGAGGAACATCTGTAGCAGTGCTTTTTGTGGTTGCATTTAACAATGCTATTTATAAATGACAACCTCTTTGTACTAATTACACACAAAGACCTCACAATTTATATTTACACACGGAAACTCACAGAGTGTTAGATCATAAAGTTGTTACCAGATGTTAACACAGAAATCTTACCTTTAATAGTGTTCTATTTTGACTAAGTAAGAAAGCTAAATAATAAACGCCTGCTTCACATTTATGGCAATGTCCAACTTGGGTTGACAGCATGTCTGCTAAGGGTGTCACTGTTAATTCCTGACTGGAAAGTGGATTTAATTCCCCAGGTTCAGACACTTAATGCTCTGTACAATATCCTCAGGAAATTTTTACAATGTATTATTACATGAGGGGGAAGAATAAGTATACCAGGTTGCATAAGAAGAGGAAAAAAAAAATCCTTAAGTCATTAGGGAAAGACATTAGAAAAGATGCAATTCTGTGTTATGCTTAAATTCTTCTTTATGAAAATTTCAAACACAAATTTTTATCTGAAGCTTTTTGGAGCAGGGCCTTAATGAGAATGCTGTTGCTAACTCTGCAATTTATTTTTAGTCTGAATGGCAGATAACCCCTTTGTTCTGTTTACAACCCACACACCATGAAACATTCCCTCTTTTCCTAGCACAAGAATCAGTTGCTGCAGTGCTCTGGGAAGAGAGTCATATTGTCACTACCAGAAGCATGACTCATTTAGATAAGGAGCCCGCATTTCATCAAGATAGTGTTGCCATGGCAAATACATGCAGTATCTAGTTCTGTGTGAATCCAGGGGAATAGAATTAACACTTCAAGTGTATATGCAATTATATTAATATAAATGCATATGTGCCTGCTGATTCAAAAGCTACTGGACTTATGTCTTCCTTCTCTGAAGGGCTATAGGAAATGCTGTCAAATCTTTTTTTCTTTTCTGGTTGCATAAAAACTATCAACTTGTTACCGGAAAAGTTAAAAGAACAATATGTTTTTTAAAGTAGCACATTTTTTTTTGAAGCAGTTTTAATTTCAGAGCAAAATTGAGTAGAAAGTACAGAGAGATCCCATATACCCATTCCCCTCACTATCAACATCCCCCACCGGAATGGTATATTTATTGCAATCAATGAACCTAAATTGGAAAATCATTATCACCCAGAGTTTATAGTTAACATTAGAGTTCACTCTTGCTGCTGTACATTTTAAGGGTTTTGATAAATACATAACGAGAGGCACCCACCATTGTAATATTGTGCAGAACAGTTTCACTGCCCTCAAAATCCTCTGTGCTCGGCCTGTTCCTCCCTTCCAACCCCTGCCCCTTGGCAACCACCAATCTTTTTATAATACTATCATCATAGTTTCGTCATCTCTAGGATGTCATACAATTGGAATCAGAGTATGTAGCCTTTTCGGTTTGGCTTCTTTCACTTAGTAATATGCATTTAGGGTTCCTCTATGCCTTTTCATGGCTTGATTGTTCATTTATTTTTTAGCACTGAATAATATTCCATTGCCAGGATGTACCACAGTTTATTTATTCACTTGAGGCCTGGAGTTCAAGATCAGCCAAGGCAACATGCGAGACTCTGCCTCTACCAAAAAAAAAAAATTAAAGAAAAAAAAATTAACCAGGCATGGTGGTGTGTGCCTGTAGTCTTAGCTACTCAGGAGGCTGAGGTGGAAAGATTGCTTGAGCCCAGGAGTTCGAGATTACAGTGAGCTATGGTTATGCTACTGCACTCTAGCCTGGATGACAGAGTGAGACCCCATCTCAAAATAAATAAATAAATAAAAATTCTCACTAGCAGCAATTTCACGGATACAGGAAATGACACATCTTTAAATATTTTATGTTCCTCAAAACTTCAAGACTACATCGACTCTGTTTCAAATATGTACTTATATAAAGAATCTAAGGCTTTAGACCAAGGGTTACATATACTAATTTAAAAAATGTTTTCTGACTATTTTGGATAAATGAAACAATGTTGTTTATGAGAAAGTACTGACTAGATTTGTGCTCAAAAAGAACTGTTTACTAATTGTGAAAAAATGTTACTGTGTGTAACTTTAACATTTCTTCGAGCTCATTGTAAGTATTAGCCTCTCCTTCCCTCACACCTACTTCCTCTCTCACACACGCCCACCCCCGTACATGCACACAAAGCAAGATACTTAAAACAGAGTCATAGCTTGTTGGCTATTTGAAAATGTAAACTCCACCCCTGAATAGAAATATTTTTAATTAACTGATAAAACATTTCAGAAAGTACAGAAGGAATGTGGTTCCTTCTCTGTCATCAGATTCTTGACCAAAAAGGCATTGAGCCTGGTGGATTTATGTTATCCTAGCGAACTAGTCCTTTACCTAACTCACACCAGGCATTTTTCTACCTGTAGTTCTACAGAAGGAAAGTATGTATATTGACTATCTGAGCTGCATGAACCCACACTGGAAATTAAATTTCATCCCCTGGGAATGTTAAATAACTATAACAAGAAGGAAGTAACACCTGAAATAATAAAACCCAAAGTGCACATTTTCTCATTAAAAATATTAATTTTAACGTAAATAAAATTGACAATTTTTAAAATGATGGTTTATCTGAAACTACAAAAGTAATTGTTAGCTTTTGATTTGCTGGTGAACAGGTAAGAGAGGGGTGGTGTAGGAAGGTGTGAACAGGACTTAATCAGAGCTAAAATAAAAATAGATTTAGTGGAAATGTATCTGGTTAAAATGACATACAGTGTTTCAGAATGTTTTTACTCTTTATAAACATCAAACCAAAGAGTAAAAATAGCATGGTAGTTTAAGAATACTCAATATCATATAAATTGGTTCCAAAAATGTCTAAAAGCTTACTACCTGTTAAAAACCATTCGCTATATTTCACGTTTTAGCTGTTTTTGTTTTGTTTTGTTTTTGAATATTGAATCATTCCTCTTTGGTCCCAGATAAATTATCTTTCCCTGTCCTTTCTCCAGAACCTAATTCCTCCACCCTTACTCTGCAGCGTTTATATCCACCTCAACGTTAGCTCTCCTTTGCCTTCACCATGCAGTCCAAGGCACCCAAAAAGGATATAGGCAGAGAGCAGGAGCTACTCAGGTGCTACTAATTCAACTGGACAGAGTATGACAAGTCTAAGTTGCCGTAAACATATTATGGCATCTGTAGTATGACCATTCTGTAGTTCCAAGTAAAAGATACATTTTAATCCATTGATGATTTTGGTTGACTAATTTTAATAAAGCGTTCCCAGATAATTGGGAGTTGAATCCAACATAGTGCATAGTGCATGGTCATTCATTCATTTAAGTTCTGAGGGCCTATTACATACCACTCACTGACATTAGTGAATTCATGGTTGAATAAAGGACCCATACAAGAAAATCAGTGATTTTCTTATGTTATTTGAATATCACATTTAAAGGTTTTCTGGTTGCAAGTAATGGAAACCAAGTTCAAATAGCTTAAGCAAAAAAGAGAAATTGATTGGAATCACAATGAAGTAGCTCATATTTGTGTTAAACAAGCAACTCCAGAAAGCAGAGAAACCAGAACATCCTAGGGATCTCTTCAACAGAAAGTCCTCCTTTTGAGTGGGCTGCCTCTGCCTCTCATGGTTCAAAATATCCTATTTCCAGGAGAGAGATGCTGATTATCTTTTTGAGTGAGCAGACTCAGGTTGTAAAAAACACAATTGCTGGAAGCTCATCTGGAGGATCTGCTTGTGTCTGGGCATGATACCTGGATCTGAAGTAGCCACTTTAAAATCATAAGAACTAGCCCTAAGACAAAAATCAATGCATATAGAAAAGACACAAGCAACCCACTATAAGAGTCGGAGCCAGAGGGAGAGGAATCAGTAAAAGCACTAGGTTTAGAAATTCCATTGATTGAGAAGTAGTTAGGTAAGTAATTCATGATATAAGAAAGAGCATTAAGAAAATGAAAAATACAGCATGTTTGGGAAAACTTGGTTCATTCTGTCTGTAGGGAAGACTACATTCACTAAGGTAGAAGACCATTTAAAGCAGGGATTCTGAATGCTATGAATGGAGTCCAAATTTTATTTGTACATTCTAGTGTATTTTCCCGGAGTATATTTGAAAGAGCCCTTTTACCCCATCTTCTTGACAAATTCCAGCTGATTTTTAAAGACCCACCTCAAAACCCTTCACAGCTTAATGTCTTCACAGATAAACAATATACTACCCATATATGTTGCACTTAGTATATCAACATAATTTTATTTATGTGTCTATCCTAGTAAACTATGGATATATGAATGACCCCCATGAAATTTAATTTCTGATGTACAGAGGTACTTACCTATAGTTTCCTATAATTGACCTGAAAGTAAAAAGGAAATCAAAGGATTTTGAGTTGGGTCTGACGTGTTTAGATTTGTGGGATGGTTTTGTAGTCATATATTGCAGTGAGACAACACTGAAGACAAGAGATTAGTGAAATGGCCCACATAAAACCAATGAGAGCTGCAATGAATGCAATGGCATTGGGATTGGAAGAGAGGAAAGGATTACTTTTGAATACATAGGATTAGAAATTAGGGGATAAAAAGGAGACTTGAAGATAACTTTCAGCTTTCCCAGTTGGAGAATGGATAAAGATGGCAGTACCAATGTTTAAGGTAGCAAACATAGGTGAAAGGGCAGGTTGGTGGGCAGGAGCAATAGGTTTAATTTAAGATATTTTGTATTTGGTATATTATTGGGATGTCCTGGCAGATTCAACCCCAGACCAACTAGTTCCAGAAGGGATGATATTAATCCCCAAACTGTTCCACACCCCTTAGGGCTGTTGTGAGGATTAAATGTACCAACGCTTATAAAGGACTTAGCGTAGAGTCAAGGAAGGGCTGAAATTTATCTGTCAGGGTTCTATGAGCGGGAGGCTAAAAGTCTTTGGCAATAATATCAAGATTGCATTGCCACTGCTCAAAGCTAGCATTAGATGGCTTTGTTCAACAAAAGGTAAGATCGTTACCATGTGGCCCTAGAATACAGCTTAATGCTTTCTCTTCTACCTTAAATTATCTATGCTAGTCAGACCACCTTCAAGGACCACGAGAAGCTTCTCAAGAGGTAGGGCCAGAAAAAAAAAATCTAGAAATAATGAAGTTAGTTTTACAGAACTTTTTTCTAATTATTTTCTGAAAAGAGGAGTATCAGAGAAACCTGAACATTCAGATATAAGATCTAAGAATGTGGATCTTAACTTAAATTTTCAAACGTGTGCAATCATTACATTTTGAGTTCTTATTTTGCAGTTATAAAATCCAATCACTAAAAATAAAATTAACAACTCAATCTTTTCTTGGAAGCAAGGCTTTCGTGTTATTCATATAGATAATTCTAGTGTTGGCACATGGCTATCACACAGCAGATGCTTAATAAATTGTTTTTGAATTATATTATTAGTATAAATTAGAAAGGTTTTGAAAATTCTTTGAAAATGTATTTAGCAATGTATTGTGAGCTGCTGCTTGCTGAAATTCTCCCTGAAAAGAAGCATAAAAGTTTAAATAAATTAAACAAATAATAAATAATAGTGCAACACTGCCTAGCCACACTCTAAAAATAATTTTGCCCAGTAAACAGAGGATTCAGGAAAATTCAACACTCTCCTGCCTTTGTTGTGACACTCACATGAGAATAAATAAGAACATGAGAAGAAATATTAAAAACAAATAAGTAATTAAAATAATAGGTCATGCCCAATTTGGTCTAACATAGATCAGGAAGAAAAAGAAGCTTCTTTCATTTTGTTCTTTCTTTATCACATAGATATTTATGAAAGAAAAATGGTGGGCAATCAAACTGGGTTGGCTAGACATAAAGCCAGAAGCTAGATGCTGTTGCCTTTTGCAGGAAGAAAATAAGTCCAAAGTCTACATTTTTCAAGTAATAGCTCTAGCAATTATTAATGAATCATGCTTTTTAAACCACCTGCACATAATCCAGCACCAAAAAGAAATAATCCACAGAGTACGATGAATAGGACTAATCCATCTTCTTGCCTATCATAATAATTCTCTGAAATATTTTTATCGACATGCTAAAAAATAGAAAAAAAAAAGGTCATTTAAATCATTTTCTGTAAACCACTATTGTATAGTCCTAGAGATAGAATTTGTGCACTAGTATGATGACCTAGATTCTCATATCTGCAAATCTTGGCTACAAGCTTCTGGATTTCTTCAAAAGGCAATTAAAATTTAAACAAACATGTGGGAATAAGCCTTTTTGCTTTTCAGTTTCTTAAAACGACTGTGGTATGAACAGTCTAATATTCAATGTGCATTTATTTCACAATCTATAATAGCTAAATGCAATTAACTCTAGTACGCTTGATGAAGTGCTCTCCCATGAGAAACAAATCTCATCCTACAGATCAAAGGATGTAAAATGAACCACCAGAACTACACAGAAATGTGCTGATTAACTAAAAAAAAATAAGTTTAATGGCATTTCATTACAATACCAAAACTTACTCCTTTTATTAGCTTTAAATTTTTAACTGTCTCTTGTCATTCTCTTTCCAAGTTCTTTGAGCTTGGCCTCGGCACAGCTGGGCCACTCTAACCACTAGCTCCCAGTTGTATAACTAGTGAATAAAGACCATGGGAACAACGGTCTGGGGAATATGTGGCGTTGCTGAATAACCAAAGTGCAATAATCAGGATCTAGTCTCAGCCTGAGTGTCTACTTCACCCCTGACAGTTAGTTCTGAGCTATTATATAAGCAAGACATTTGTATTTAGAACACCAAGTTCAGAGCAATCGAGGCCATGTCACTGTCTTCAAAAACCCTGCATATCATATGTATCTGCCTATCATTATGTCATCATCTATCTACCTGACTATTCTACTACTGGAGTTTCAATATTTCATACATTTTGGTAGAATGCCTGTTACATGACAGGTATTGGAGATACTGAGGTAAATAAAAGAGTCCCTGTAATACATGTCCAGTGTCTAAGGTGGAAAATTCATGTAAAAAACTACAATAAAATGGAGTGTTTAATGATGTAAATATACATAGTATTTATTGTCCAGAAGGTGTCTTTCTTCTCATCCAAAAAAAAAAAAAAAAAATCACATCATCTATGAAGTCTTCCTTATAAAATAAAAAAGAAAGTAGAAGTTCTTCTCTCACCTAATAACCCATTCATCTCTTATCAAGACTTTAATCACTAAATTAAATACATCTATACTTATGGTGTTTAAATACAGCTATTGGTTGTTTGTTGGGATCTGAATGTATTTGTATTATGTAGACTTTTTGTTTTATTCGATAGTTGCTGACTATGTATATGGAAAGTATAATATGACTGCTAAGAACTGGGTCTCTGAAGTCATATTATCTGGTGTCAATCCCAGTCTGACCACTTACTAGTAGTGTTACCTTGGGAAAGTTACTTAGCCTCTCCTTGCCTCCATGCTCAACTGAAAGTTTATTCAAACTTTCCTACATCATGAGGTTATATATTAATCATGTTTTTAAATTTTTCTGTATTTGATGGCACTTTGACATCTTGAGCTTTAGGTACCCGAGGAGGGGGGAATGCCCCTCCCAGGGTTAGCTAAATTCTAGAGGTAGCAAACAACTTGCCTATGAGTACGTCTTTGATATGCAAAGCAACCAATCTGAGTCCATGCCCCCAACCTCCTTTGATATTTTAGGGTGCTGCAATCCAAGGGATACTATTCCTTCCCCTTAGTCTCCCCAGGACTAGGTACCAAACAACAAGGTACCTCTATAGCCCAGAGGCCACTGAAATTATTCAAACTATCCAATCCTAACCCCCACAACTTGCTTATCCCGCCTTGCCCATTCCTTTCCATGAAAGCCATAATAAAACTGTTGCCCACGTTTTCCTTTCACCCCTTCTGCCTCCTAACTGACCCTGGTGCTTTCCCTTGCCACACTATGTGGTATGCCATGCCCCTTCCTTTGGGGATCTGTGAGCAACAAACTATCTTGTCAGTGGCAGTCAGCTCCTGCCTATTGGTCTCACCATATTTAAAACCCATATTTTAAAATAGATTGTTATTGAGTTTTACATATAAGTATCTTGGAACAGTGCCTCACATTATAAACATTCAAATATCACCTATTTTGTTTGGCATTAGCTCTATAGAAGTACATGCATATGGGCACTATAACAATGCTTTCATTCATTTACTCAACTTACATTAATTGAGCATCACATCATACCAGTATCCCTGCCACCTCTATCCTCGGATAAGAATACATGTTGCATGGGTGACCAAACCAATCAGAACACTCCTCTTTTCTCTTTTTTCCTTCTCTCTCCTGTTACAGCTAGTTGGTGCTGGGTAAAAATGCCACATAGCTCTTGGACTGGTAGTCATGTTAATTTATTAAAAAAAATTTTCTGAGTACATAAAGCAATAAACAACATATGCACAGTCCAAAACCTTTTCTGGTGAAGGAGAGTGACAACAAGCAAACAATTGCTAGGGTAATTATTTTAAAAGTCTAGGCTACACTTTTCTTTTATATCGACTAACCTCAAAGGAGAGGACTGTGGTGGAACATAAAAATACTTGGGTGGTGTATGCTTGTGCACGCATGCATGAGTGGTTTGAGGGGAAAAGATGTAGGGAAGGAATCTCTCAAGGAAGTAACACTAAGGTGCTGCTTAAAAATAATTAGTTGGCCATGCAAAGGGGTAGGAAATGAACAGTTCAGGCTGGTGACCTTAGATGTGTAAAGTCCCTGAGGCAGCACGGAGTTTGCAACATAAGTGTGATGGAAGGATGATTGAGAAGAGTAGGGTTGGTCCAGACTTGAAGGGCAGACAGAGGCTAGATCATGACAAATCTCGTGAGCTATGTTAAGAAATTGGCACAATGCATAAGGGAAACGAACCAATAGGAGAATAACAAGAAAGAGTGAGGCAAATGTAACAGACCATGGGGCTCCTAAATAATGTCTTGTTCCCTAAATCTCCCAACTTCAGTTCCCAGCAGGCTTGTCCAATCTATTCTCATGTCGTCACTGGTGTCATCTTTGTAAATATAGATGTTATTATACCACTTCCCTGTTTAAAAACTGTGATGGCTTAAGGATATAGTAGCAGTATACAACATTCTTTTCTAGGACCATTCTCTGCCACCCCATTCCAGGCACCCTACACTTGGGTCATACCAGGCTATTCATGGTTCCATGACAATGATACGTAACATCATATCGCCTTGCTTTGGCTTGTGCTCTTTCTGTTATGTCTCATCTGCCTTGGGAATTCTCCACGGGCCTCAAACTCATCTCATTCATGAGGTCTTCCTGGACTATATTTTCTGTACTTCAATAGCACTTTGTCCATGTTATTTATATAAAATATACCATTTTTAGTTGTATTTGTGTATATATACCCTTCAAATTATGAGTATTTTGTGGGCATTTCATGTTCAATTCTTCACTGTACCTAGTTCATACTGTAGGTAATCAAAAATGTTTAGTGAATAAAAAAACATGTTACCTTTTGGCTAAAATCAAGACATTTTAAAGTGCTCCCAAAACTGACTTAAATTTTACATATAATTATGATTAATGTTGGTTTTTTTCCACTGAATCATCCAGTCAGTAGATTTTCAGATGCAATAGAATACAAAAAGTGCTAAACAATACATTACAGATAGGTAACTTTTATTAGTTATGAATTTTCCTTACCTAAAATATGACTTCATTGAAATTCTTTATATATCAAAAAAAGATGAGGTAATATATGAAAGATGTTAATGGATTTCCTCCCAAAAAGGGGTTTCAAGGAAAGGAGTTAAGTTAAATCACCAGCAAGAGATAAAGAATGTTATTCATTTCCCTTCTACATTTATGTGATAGAAACAATAGAATGTCATAGGGCTCTTTAAAGACAATAAAAAGCTACCTATCCAAAGTATAATAATTTTAGGAAAGTCCTACCCATAGGAAGTAAAATGAAATAAATAACCTCTCCTAGATCCTAGCAGGCCTCTAATACTCAGTATCCATTAGAACCAGGTGGCGTTTCTTCTGGACACAGTTCTGATGCACATCAACTCTCAGATCTTGGATTTCACCCACCTTCCTTGGATGGTTTGTCTATTTGTTAAATGATGAGGCTAGATTAGTGAAATCACTTCCAGATCCTATAGTCCATAAATATACATTTCAAAGGTTATCGTTTTGTAAGAAGACTCAAATTTAACCTACTTCCTTTAAAATACTGATACAACTGATTTTATAATATTTTGATAATGTCTTACATACCTACGGTATTTTAAAGGATTTTTTTAATTGATTTTTGGCATCATCATTCCACACTCCCCTATTGCCCATGGGTTATAACCAAGCAGATGCACTGGCACTTACAGTATGCTCAGGCAAGCTGCTTCCTGAAGAATGGCACCTGTGGGCATACAGACAAGGGTTCTAACTTTTTTTGTAGAATTTCAATAGCAAAATTTTTCTCTAGGCTTGGCATCGAATGACCCAGTTTTTTACAATATTGCCTTTAGCTCCAGCCTGCTGAAATAATGATTGCACCTCTGTCACTTTTGTGAGGCTTGTTGTTAATGAGAGGGGGCATATGTGCTCCTGCTTTCTACAGCCATTGCCAACATCTTTAGTTGATTTTCACAGAGAATTGCACCAGATCTCACAGTTCTCCTTAGCAGAGGCTTCCTTACAGCTGCTAATAATCAATTAGGGTTGGCATTTGAGGTGTAACTTGCCACCCTGGGCCAGACGGTCTGCCTCTTTTCTCTTTTATTTAAAATAATCAGAAATCATCAGACAATGGATTTGGGATTATTGTGCAACATTGGTTTTTACTGAACAAGTCCAGAAATATTTTGCAGAAAAGACTAAGTCTAGTTTGAGCTAGTTCTCCTGGTTTCTTTCAGTAGGCATAATTGGAGGCTATAGACTATTAAGAAAGAAAGGAAAGAAAGGAAAAAAAGTCTATCTTCTTCTCATTTTCTAACCAGAACTCAGTAATAGAGGAAAACAAGACCCAATTGCCTTCATTATTTAATTATGTTATTATTGACTATATGATCTATGTGAAGCCCACAAACCAAAGGCAGAACATCTGATATTTAGCAATGGCTAAGAAAAATTTGACAAGTTTCTGATATCCACTAGGATCACAAAACAAATATCTCTTATGACCTACTCATAGTCCCTTAGACAGTTGATATAAAAATCTGGAAGCATTAAACTTGGGCTACCACAGTTTTGTATTTCATGTTGTGTTTAATAATCTCTTAGGCAAACATTATTTTCAGAAAAAAAAAAGGAATCAGAAATTCAAAGTGGCTCTGTAGCCCAGGATAATTTTTGAATATAGGCTAGGTTTGAACCATTTTTTTAAAAAGTGAGCAATAAAATGGCATAAACCACAGGCTTTCCTATCACTATGCAATTTGGCCTGTTTTTTTCTCAGAAAAGTGATTGAATAAAACTTTATATATATACAACTTTGATCAAAGTATAGATGATACCAAATATGAGATAAAGTAACATCTCTTTATTGCCTAACTACAATATTTGACTTCATAAAAGAACTCATCTCATAGATTTGGAAATTCTGAGTGAGCCTGTGAAATAAGAGAGATGGAAAGAGACATCATTTTCTTGGCAGAGAGAAAATAACAATGTGGGGGAAGTGCTTTCTCTTCTTCAGCATATTCCAGCATCAGTCTAGAACTGTGGTGTCCAACATGGTAGCCACTAGCAACATGTGGCTATTGAGTACTTGAAATGTGATTAGTCTAATTTGAGATGTCCTGCTAAGTGTAAGATACATACTGGATTTTGAAGATGTATTCCTTACAAAAGAATGTAAATAATGGGTTGCATTTATTGAACACTTATGTTTTCAAGTCCTATGCTAAGTACTTGTGAGATCTTCTTAATAACTCTGTAAGAGAGTGTACAATGGTTCCAGTTTATCTGGGACTGAGGGGGTCTTAAGACATGTGACTTTCAGTTGCAAAAACTGGACATGTCCTGGGAAAATCAGGACCAGTTGGTCACCCTACCTGCACATTAAATATTATTTTTCCCATTTTACAGATGAAAAAACTTGAGGTTCAGAAAGATTCAGTAACTTGTCCAAATTTGTGCTACAAAAAGTGGCAGAGAAGAGATTCATGCTGTCTGGTCTGTTTCTTAAACAATGTACTATACTCTCTTCCCATCAGAATCAACAAGAAGATTCTGTTGTGTTTTTATTGAATTATATAATTTACACATGTAGCAATATATGATGTTATTTTTAAATCTGGAAATAACAATAGCTAATATCGATGTGTGTTGATTTATTTGTTATAATTCTAGAAAATAGGTACTATTATTACTCTCATTTTGCATATAAAGAAACTAATGCACAGATAGATTAAGTGACTTTCCCCACGGAAATGAATTTTCAGCACTGGATTTAACCGAGACAGTGGCTGAAGAACTAGTAATGCTAAGAGAGCCCTTCTGAACTAGATGACAATGAATCTTGCAAATTCTATGGACTGAACTTGGAGTCCACGAAAGATACGGGCAAGACTAAATATTTATATGACACCATCATTTTTGAATTCTAAATTTTGATTTGTCTTTTCATTTTCATGTTACTTTTCAAAATATATGGGTGATATATTTTCTGAGAATATGCTCATGTAAAAGTACTTTTTGCTATCTTTATCCATGACAAAAAAACTTGGTTTTATGTAAAATCCTTGGGTTAAACAACATTTTCCCCTCCAAAGTTCACAGAAAATTAGTACAGGTTAATTGTTTCATTATCTTCTGCTTATCTATAGCAGAGAAGTCATCGGATCATCATGATTTTTATTCTGTTACAAATAAGCTACTTTTTATGACCACAATGCTTTTGAAATATAGTGTTACTCTACCAGATTTTTTTTTAATTGCCAAGATGTCCCTAGCTATAGGTTTCTTTGTATTAATTTTTTGCCTGGAACATACAGAACCCTTTCAACTAGCATTATCAACCCAGGAAACTTTTCACCAATTATATCTTTGATTGATGCTTCTGATCCAATAATTCCAGTTGCTTCATTAGAGTATGTGTCATTTTGAGATTGGCTTTCCATTTTTGGCATCTCATATCTACAATATTCTTCCACATCTTTTTTTATTATTGTGCCTTTCTCTACATTCTAAGAGAGATACTCATTGTTCACATTACAGATTCAATTTTCTGCAGTGTCAATCTATCTTTTAGTGTCTTCAATGTGAATTTTAATCCAGATACTCAATTTTTAGTTATTTATAATCCTTTTTTATTCCAGCAATCTACATTTTTCCTTTATCCTTTTATCCCAGCTCCTAACAAATAAGAAAATATATCTTTTGGCATCATATCAGAGATGCCAATGATTTTTATAAACTCTAATTCTTAAGGTTACTTTTTTTGCTCCCAAGTCTTTCATAGTGTCCACGGTGGACTTTGTTCTTTTTAGTTCCTCGACATTGACTAAGTCATGCCCATCCAGACTGCCAACATTTATTTATAGCAAACATTTAGTGATAGCAAATGAGAAAATTAAACTTTGCCCCCCTTGTCCTGATACAATCTTCCTTTATAATCTACAATGTTATGGCAAGTAAATAAACATATTCTTAGTCCCACTCTCAATACACTAGCAGCTTTTAATCTAGGGAGGTTCCTCTGCACTGAAGTGGCACCTTCTACTAATTTCCACTCACTGGCTCCCAGATCCTCTTCACAATGGGGTCAGGAACACTGCTGGTCATAGAATCAGTCACAGGAAAGACTCATTCAATGGCTCTGGGCATCTCCTATACAGTACTTGACTTGTGAAGACCACAGTCTACAAGACGCAACACGCCACTGCCAGCACAAACACCATCACCCTTCTGCTGCTTAATATCCTTCAACCTCGTCTACAGTGGGTACGTGTTTGTTGGGGATGGGAAGGGGTGAGGAAGAGACACCAAAACAACAGTTTAGTTTTGCCCCAGGTTTTTGTTGGTTCAGTCTCTCTGAATTTTGTGTATCTGGTGGGAAAGGGTGACAAGGAGACCTGAAGAAGAAAAATAAAATTGTTTTTATACTTCTTTCAAGTAGGTAAAATCAAAATAAAACAGCAGAAGACTAGGAGTCTATTTCCTGCACTTGAAGATCTCTTTTCATGATTCTCACAGTTACTGAAAATTCCTCCCAGATTTTGGCGAGAGGTTAAATGTCAGTTTCACATTGCAACTGCATTAAGAATTCCTCTTCATCTGTGTCTTTCTAGGTATTGAGAAGTCATGAGGGGCTGCAGCGAAAACTAGCTAGAGGCCTTTTACGCCCACTAGAATGTCCTTAGTTCAACCAGGACTGTATGCCTTCTATTTTTAAAGGGTTCCTAGTATTAAATACAAAATACATTTCATTTAACTTTCTTCATGATTTTTTACTAATTTTTGAAATTCAATAGACTAACAACTCACATTGCTTTTGATCTTCAGTGTTGCTGCATAATGACTCTTTGAACATGCTGAGCTAGATAATTTACATATCAACCTAAATAACATCAAAGATCCGTGAAGCACTTTGAGTGTTGTACAGGCGGTTTATCAGACGTAGCAGAGCTGCTTTTGGTTTTGAC
Source organism: Indri indri (assembly GCA_004363605.1). Classification (NCBI taxonomy): domain Eukaryota; kingdom Metazoa; phylum Chordata; class Mammalia; order Primates; family Indriidae; genus Indri; species Indri indri. The sequence goes on from RJWJ010016981.1 coordinate 19,471, forward strand.
ACCTCTACTGAGTCACCTTATATGTAATTGGGTTATCTGAAAATCATAATGATATTTGACTCTAGCGATGTTTTTAATAGGACAGTCAAATCAAAATAGCTATCTTCTACATTAAAATGTATTTTTCCCAACACTATCAAATTTGACCCAATAATGTTAAATCAGTATGAACAAATCATCATATGCAGACTTCAGGAGTCTATTTTGCATTGGCAGGAGATGATCTAACATGACATTTCCATCTCTTCCATTACGAATAAAACATTTGCATTAACAACAATATGATACATTCGAATTCAAAACCAAATTCAATGTAAAGGTTCCTCATAATTGGAGGTGTTGTGCTATGAACTACTGTAATTCTCTTGACATTCTCTAAAATTCAACCTAAATGCTACCTCTAAAATATTGTCTATTTTTCTAACTCAACTGCACCTACAACATTGCCATTCTAATGATCCAATGATGTAATCTCCCCCTCTTGTGAATCACATTCAAACATCTCACTTTGAATATCGAGGCACATTATTTAAAGATCTTTACTTCCTAATACCATCCTTCTGAGATTCTCCCTCTGGTAAAACTCAACAGCATTTTCTCCAACTTTTCATTTCACAAACATGAAGTTTCCATTAATTGAGTTCCCAGCACTGCAACCAGGAACATGGCATAAATCATAAGTCTATGATAAAGGCTTTAATTTTCTTTTCTGCTAATTAAATAGATTGATGTGTTAGTGACTTTCAAAAAAGAGAGTGCAGAGAAAGGCAAGTAAGTAAATTGTGGTCCAGAGAGCTATACTCTTTCTCACAAATAAATGGAATGAAAATTCAAATGGTTTTTGTAATACACTTACTGGTGCATATCTATTGCCAGTAAAAATATTATGAGCATCATAAATTCTGAATTTTTCTAGCAACCCTTTAGAAAGCTGACAAATTTTATATGCATACTACCACACTAAACAGACTAGGAGACTGAATAAATGAATTTTAAGCAGCATCTTCAATATAAATATCTGAGTTTAGTTCAGAGGCCTATTTGCAGCATTTCTGACTATATCTCTAGATGGTATGTGGTATGTGTGTACTACTTAGAAAATCTGAAAAGCGAAACATAATCACAAAATAAAAAATAAAATCACTGCAAGGAGATAATTATGGTACATGGTTAAGCTAGGAATTATAACAGGTAAGACTATATATAGAAACAATTCCCAGTATAATACATTTGTTTTACTTATATATTTTACTTTAATTATATGTATTTTGATGGATTTGCATATAGTTTTACATTTTCTAATTTTTGTAAAGTTCTTTATATGGTGAACTAATTATCTCTGTGGGGATAAAATGAAAGACTCCTGTGCATTTCTAAGTTTCAGACAAGCTTCCCACTCCTATCCAACATGTTCTTTGCTTATTGACCTCTGCCTAGCTGGTGGGTACTCAGGAAATAAAATTTAATTTTAAAACTTAACTAAGCAGAATATTATTGGGAAAAGAGATTTGCCACCAAAATCATAAAGTATGCCCAAAGTGTTTTTGAATTACCTACTGCTATTTGGAATTGCATATTCCAGTATTTCTTAGAATAGGTATTGTTTTTATTATAAGATAATTGATAGCATATCAAAAAACACATTAATTCCATGTAATGTTTTGGGTTTTAGTGGCTCATTTTATCAGCAAATCAGGATTAGTTTCACCATTAGACAATAAAAGAGAAGATATTATGTGATCTGTAGAATTTTTATCATTACTTTATAAACACATTTTTTATTGGGGTCTTATTCATACTTTCGTCTCAACATCTATCATCTAAAATGTGACCGAGTTTTCGTTTTTTTGTCTTCACTCAACTCAGAAAATTTAATAATTTATCTGTGTCATGTTAAAATGTTGAAGATAGTACAGGAGTAGTACATTTTATATTAATCATGGCTTTTCATTTTCTGCATTTCTGATACGTTGACACCGTGGGGCCTTGCTGACGCTGGAAGAGGCTGTGCTTGGAGACAGCAAACAACTTGCTAGGGACACGCCTTCACATGCAACCAGTCCAGAGTCCCCCAACCACCTCGTTACTGGGCTGTCACCCTCTGGGCCACTAACCCTCCACCCTGATCATCCCAAGGCTGGCACCCAAAAACTGGAGACGGCCTCGACACTTCAGAGCCCATTAAAATTATTCGAACTAGCCAATCCTAAGCCTGCTTACCTTGCCTCACTGTTCTTTCCTGCAGAAACTACAACGCAGGCTGCGCCCTCATTTTCCCTCACTCCCTCTTCCTCCTGACAGGCCCTGGTGCTTCCCTGCCTGGCCCTGTCCGGCATGCTCCCTCCCCTTGGGAACTGTGAGTTACAAACTGTCTTTCCAATGACAGTTGTCTCCCCATCTGTTGGCCTCACTACACCTGAGTAATAATAAAACATACATTTTAAAATACAGTTTCAGGCCGGGCGCGGTGGCTCACGCCTGTAATCCTAGCTCTCTGGGAGGCCGAGGCGGGTGGATTGTTTGAGCTCAGGAGTTCGAAACCAGCCTGAGCAAGAGCGAGACCCCGTCTCTACTAAAAATAGAAAGAAATTAATTGGATAACTAAAAATATATAGAAAAAATTAGCCGGGCATGGTGGCACATGCCTGTAGTCCCAGCTACTCAGGAGGCTGAGGCAGAAGGGTCGCTTGAGCCCAGGAGTTTGAGGTTGCTGTGAGCTAGGCTGACGCCATGGCACTCACTCCAGCCCGGGCAACAAAGCGAGACTCTGTCTCAAAAAAAATAAAATAAAATAAAATAAAATAAAATAAAATACAGTTTCATCCATGGGGAAGAAGTTTTTGTTTATAAAAATACCCTAGTTGTTAAGAAGCATATAATGTGATTTCCCAAAAGATCTTTAAGGGTTCAAACATTTCTCACCTTAATTTACTGCCATCAAAAACTTTAACATTGATTTTACTCCTTGGCAAAACAAGTGATTGTATTCTGTAGAAAGAGATACCACATCCCTGCTCTAATTCAGGTGTCTAAACCAGAATTTCTCAACTAGTGTGCTACAAGTAGGTCTGAGGAGATAGGATGCATCTCTTCAGCCTTCATGGCAAATAGATGGGACCTAGAAGAGCCAGGACTCCTGAGCTGGTCACCTCTGTCTGCGAACATCCTCCTCAGCCTATCTCAGTTTGGTACATAAATATTATTTTCTATGTGTGCAGCATCTTGAGAAGATTGGAAGCACTAATTTAAACTAATAATTCTTAAGGTGTTTGGGCTGTGGGGATACCACTTCCAGGTGATCCCCGGACAGGTATAAAATGCAAGTAACACCAGGGACTCCAATGTGTTTTCCATTTTCATTTTAAATATTGATCCACAATAATGTTTACTTACCAACAAAAATGCCCAACCAGATTTTTTTATATTCCACTTAAAATCTCTCAAGACTCCTTGAAACATACACGATAAATTGAAACTCTTTATCATGGCCCAAGGGGGCCCTTCATGGTACTGGTCCTGCTTATCTTTGCAGGTGTCTCCTGGCAAGTCCTAGCATTTTACCCTTTACAACCCATATTGAACCTCTAACATTTCACAAACCATGTTCTTTTTGTCTTTGCTCTTCCATTTGCCTAAACGTACTGCTTCCTTTGTTGACCTGGCATAATCCTACTTATTATTCAAGATTCAGTGTAAACATGATTATCACTGTAAACCCTGTTCTTGGCAACACCATCTCAGCACCCCATTATGTACATTTCCTCTCACTTCTTATCTCCATATTCCTAGGAAAGTTGGTTCACCCTTCTCTAAGGTCCCAGAGAACAGTGTGCAAACTTGTATTGTTGCACCAGTAACACTGTATTAAAGACACCAGTTTGTAAATCTGTTGTCCTATCTGTTGTCCTCATTAGAAAGTGAGTTCCTTATGTACAGGAGTATGTCTACATCATCTTGCTTCTTAAAGTACTTGTCAAATGATAGGGTAGTGGTTGTTTTTGGTTTTATTTGCTTAGTACTCTCCCCCTAGCAATCAACAGCACTTCCATTATTATTACACCATTGTGCTCTGCCCCTGCAAACATTTGGAACTGCCATTTCTTTCATTTCTCTGCTTTCATGGCCACAGGATTTGGCACTCCACTAAGTATGTGATTCAAGATTACCTTCCGGAGTCCTTTCCCAGAGGGCTAAATATTGGTAAATTTTAGGTTTTCCCTTCTGTTTAAACTAGGAAGATATGATACAGGAAGCTACTGGAGGTTCTGGGTACAGATGTAGAGATAAAGATGGTTTAAGAGGATAAAGCAAGATGAGAGAAGTGTATATGAGAGTGAGAAAAAGGGTCCTGGTGGCATTTCAGACCCTAGTTTGCGGTGTTCAGCTCTATCATGGAAAATCTCCTTTTTGCTTAAGCTGGTTCAAGTTAGAGCTCTGTCACTATCAAAATGTGCCATCTAACAGAGGGGGAAACCAATAAATGAAAACCATCCAAATGTAAGTTGGATGGCAAAAGAAAGAAGGAAGGAAGAAAAATTAAAAAGTTAAGTGGTTCAGGAAACCTTTTTGACCTCACCAAACTCACTCAAAGATCCAAACGTTTGTGGACTTTCAATCAGATTTATTGGTGTTGGATGACAATTGTGTCAGACCTTCAGGGTGAAATTTGAAAAAAAGAAAAAAACCCACAAAAAACTTTATAATGAACACAAGAATCTGCTATGTAAGCCATACAATAATAATTAGAAGAGCATACTAAAACTCAATAGTAATGAGTTTGAAATTTCTCTGGTTATTTACAAATTCAAGTCTTCTAAAATTAAAAAAAGAAAAGACATATAATACAGCTGTGTTACTTTGGTCACTAGCTTCCAAAAGTCTGTGACATTATTACAAGATGAGAAAAATAAAAGCAAATTGTAAACTTTGCTCTCTAAACTGACCAACAATTTAAATCGTTAAAAGGTTAATATTAATACAAAAAGCTCTTAGAGTCTAAAGGATATTTTGCAATTCTGAGAAAGATAATTAATTATTCTGCATTGATTTTTGAAACTTTAGAGTCTAGCAAACTTTGTATAGGTTTTTCAGATACATACAAATACTCCAACCTGTCTGCACTTTGTTTAAAGATAGCAACATTCTTTAAACACTGGCCCTTTAAGGTGACAGCCCATTATATTTTATCATTATGTAATATGCACTAAGAGCAGTAGTCTAGGATGGTGCTGGCCAGACCTGCAGATCCAAGGTAATTTTTCAAATGGAAATTAATTCAGCAGTGTAGGGAAATACTGTCACAAACAGTGCCCTGCTGAATCTCATTAATTTGGAACAGCATATAAGTGGAAAGGTAAAAATAAATCATTAAGATTTACAAGGAAGTATATTGTTTTGCAGAAAAAAGACAGAGAGAGGAGTTATAGTATTTGGTTGTTAAGTGACATGATTTTAAGGAGGAATTATTTGTCTCCCTTATAGGAAAAAGCAGTTGAGGATGAGAGCTAAATACTGTTTGCATATGGCCCAATTTATACAAACCGCATTTCCCTCAACAAGGTCTCACTCCATCTTTAAAGAGGGAGATGAGCTTCAGAGAGCCATTGCCTAGCAACAAGATGCTAAGAAGGCTAGCCCAGTCATCTCTAGAAAGAGCTCCCTCTCTCTCCACATCACACTGCAATGACCTCCAGCACAGACGGATGCCCTTGAGAGAATCACCTTCACCAGAAAGCTACAAGGGAAGAGTTTCGCTAAGATCAATATAAAGTCTAAGCTTCCTTTGTTTTTCAACAGCTATGCGGTGCTCTGCGCTTAGCACCACACAAAGCATTTTCACAAACATGTCTTTATTTCCTTTCAGCCCTTGGCTCTCACCAGTATTGAGTCATATCACTGACTACCTGACTAGCTGCAGACCTAAGGTCTGTTTGGTCTTACCTGACACTGTCAAATATTTGCTGTGAAGCATCAATCTCCATCATCTTTGCTGTGGACTCAAATGTTAAATTTGTACCCCTGCTCTAAAACGGGCAGGGTGGCATATCCTTTTTAACCTCTTCACAGTTGGAATAGTTCTCTGCTCCTCCTACTCCCTGCCCCCACCACCTTGATAAAAATTCTATGTATTTAAGGCCTTTTTTTTTTTTTTAAATGGGCCCCTACAAAGTCCATAGTACTAGGTGCTGTGGATAAAATTAGGAACAAGACATAGTACCCTTAGGAGACTGTAGGGCACCATGGGAGTAAATAGGAGAGACACAGAAAGGCCAAGAAAATGCGGAAGTGGAGAACACTGCCCGCAGATGGCACCCCTACCCTGAGCCCTGAGCACAGGCAGACGTCAGTCGAGCAAAAGCATGGGAGTGGCTGGAAAGTGGGCTGGGACAGGGATGGGGAGAAAACATTCTGGGCCAGAGAACAAAGGCAGGGTGCCTGAAGCCTGGGGGATGCGTTACTCTCTATCCATAGTAATAATTTTTTCACAATATTCAAATTGACTCAATACCTTTTTATTGCAACCTAGGATACAGGCAATGACAGTTCACAAATATAATACAAAAGCTATTGTTCTTTCACCAATCCTTTATTCAAATTTTATTTAATCCAAATGCGCTTCCGTATGTATCAACACGGGGCGTCAGGGCTTGGACCACCCTCAAAATAATTATTCTTAAGGATAGAGGACAATATAATAGAGTGATTACTAAATAAATCTTTTGTCAAATTTTAACTACCCAAGAAAAATTCAGAAACGTATTCCGAGCACACCAGATACAACTCTTACAAAAATCTGCATTCACATGTGCTTACCTATTCTTAGATACAGGTCTGATTTTTCTTTTTAAGGAGCAGAGCCGGTAAATCAACTGACTAGGATTGTTTAAAAAGATAAAACATCTGATTTGATTTTTTGAAGAGGTGTTTGTGAAAGCGCTACGCCCAAAACCAGGGCTTCGGGCTCTGATTTTGCTATTCAGGGCTTTCTTCTCTGCCTCTCTGCTGCCCTCATGTGAGCCGACAGAGTATAGCAGCACAGAAAATGCCTCTTAAACTTAAAACAACCTGGCTGTGTCTCCAGCGTAGAACTAAGAAAAGGAAGGGATGACGCGCCTCGCACAATCTTTTCCCACAGATTCCAGGAATCTGAATTCGTAGTGACTCAATCACTGTGCAGATGGGTTTGTATTGAATAATATTCTCAGGGCTTGTTTCAAAGAGAAGAGAGTTTTTCCAACATCACAAGAGAGCTTAAAATATATACTTAGAAATGGGAAGGATGAGGAAGCAAGATTTAATTGGCTAATTAAGGCTCCAACTTATACAATTACAGAACAATTATTGCTCAGCCAAGAACTAAACCTTGCTGATTTTTTTTCCACCTAAGAAGTGTGACAACATTCTTTGCTAATGGAATGATGCACATCAGGGACTTCGTCTAAACTTCCTTGTTTACTGAAACTAAACACACCTACCTACCTCCTTTAAAAATAAGCTATGTTTTTTTACATACACAATGTGAAAATTTCTGAGCTAACTTTTCTAGAGTACCTTTAAAATATCCAATCCTTTCATTTTTTTTTTTTTTTTTTTTTTTTTGAGTCAGAGTCTTGCTGTGTTGCCCATGCTCAAGTGCCGTGGCATCAGCCTAGCTCACAGCAACCTCAAACTCCTGGAATCAAGCAATCCTATTGCCTCAGCCTCCCGAGTAGCTGGGACTACAGGCATGCGTCACCTAATTTTTTTTCTATATATGTATTTTTAGTTGTCCGGCTAATTTCTTTCTATTTTTAGTAGAGACGGGGTCTTGCTCTTGCTCAGGCTGGTCTCAAACTCCTGACCTCCAGTGATCGTCCTGTTTTGATACAGGCATTCGATGTGTATTCATCAAATGAGGGTAAGTGTAGTATCTATCGCCTCAAGCACTTATCATTTCTTTGTGTTAAGAACATTCTGATTCCACTCTTTTAATTATTTTAAAGTATACCATAACATGTTGTTGACTATAATCACTTCGTTGTGCTATCAAATATTGTTCATTCTCTCTATCTAACCCATTAGCCATCCCTACTACCCTGTTACCCTGCTCAGCCTCTGACAGCCATCATTCTACTCTCTGTCTCCATGAGATCAATTGTTTTAATATTTTGCTCATATGAGAACATATGAGATTTGTCTTTCTGTGCTTGGCTTATTTCACTTAACGTAATGTTCTCCGGTTCCATCCGTGTTGTTGCAATAGACATTAATCTTTGACTGTCTCGCCACAATTCTCAAAATAAAAGGATATTTCTTCCTGCCCCCAAACCTGATTCTATCCTGATTTTTCTATATTCTTCGGTACTCTCATCATTTTTCCAGACTTAACACTTAAAAGTTATTTTTAAATCCCTTCTCTCCTTTCCTCTGTATTCATTTTCTAATTAATCTATGCTAGGAATCTTGCCATGGGTTTACAAAATGTTGGAGGTTCCTGGTGAAAAGTAGATGCTTGGTAAAGATCTATAGAGTGAATGACTGGGTGAACGGAGAAGAAAAGATATATATTACACAAATAATCATAATTTTGAACAAAGGCTAAGAGGATAAGTGTGCTGTAACAGGGAAGTGGAATCTAATTCAGAGCAGGAGTACAAAAGGGATAGGCGTCCACGATGAAGTGATTTTAAGCAATGTCTGTAAGACAAGAAATTGGCAATCAGGTAAAAAGGAGGACAGCATTCCAAGCAGAGGGAATGGTCTTAAACTCTGAGGTAGAAAGGAGTTTGGCATTTTCTGCAACATGGGCAGGGAGAGAGAGGGGCAAGGTGAGGAGGAAGTGGCCAGGGTGGAGTGCTAGTCAAAGTTTTTCCCCCTTTTGGCACATTTTAGTTTATCCTGTTTCATTTTTAATCCAATCTGAATGCCTTTTGATAGGAAATACAGATACAGATGCCCCAGGCCCCACCATACTTAATAGTTATATAAACAGGCGGATCATTCATTCTTACCAGCTGCTAGTTCCCATAGGTACTTGAGATAGAAATCGGGTCTTAGAGCCCATGTGATGGGATTTTATCCTAACAGCAAAGAAAGCTGTGCAAGAGTTTTAACCAGGGAAGTGACACAATCTAAGTTTATAAAACACAATAAAACTTTTTCACAGTACAGGAAGTGCAGTCAAAATTTTTCACTGCCATTAAATGTGATGCTTTCTTATAGTGGGGTTAATGAAGTAACCTGAATGAGTCTATATGATGGTGTGCTGTGAGCTGTGGGAGTCCAGAAGAGCTGCCCAAATTCCTCCAAGGCCAGGTCTGGGTGCTAACTTCAGTCTGGCACCACCCATTGGCAACTGTCCCTTCTAGTTAAATATTGGTAGGTGTGATTCTGAGCACTGAGGCTGGGATTTCCAAGACTGTACCAGCAATATCAGGAATCATTTGTTTTGCTGGCACAATCTAGGGAAATTAGACTGGAAGAACACTGAGGGAGTAGGTGTTCCTCCTCTGTTTCCCAAGATAGGAATTTCTGAAATTTCTTCAATGGGCCTTGCATTTCCTTTTTTGGGCCCCTCCAGCAGAAGGTGAAAACTTTAGCTTTCTTCCACTTAAGAACGGGAACAGCATGGAGAGTAGCAACTAATCACAAATCACATTATATCCAAATTTTCTTAATTACTGGTGTTGTCATGGGCTTTCAAGATAACAGTCCAGCTGCCATGTGGAAAATGGATTAGAGGTGGAAGACAGGTTGTTTAGCTAACAGAGCATTAGGAAGCAATTGAAATACCTCAAATGACAGATGGAAGTTTTTTAAACTAAGGTAATAGCAGCAGGTAAGGGGACAAGTTTTAAGATAGTCAGAAAGCAAAGTCAGCTTCACTCAGTGATTGATTTCAGTTTATTGAAATAATTGGGAAGAAGAAATTTGAGGAAAAGCTCATGAGTGCAGTTTTGAATATGTTGCATTTGAAGTCCTGTAAGACGTTGATGTGAATTTGTTGCACAAGCAATGGATATGCACGTCTAGAACTCAAGCAAACTGGTCTGGCTGGAGATATAAATTTGGGACATAAGGCTACAGAGACGGTGATTGAAGTGATTAGAAAGAGGGCGGTTTCTTGGGGAAGCAGAGTAGATTAAGAACAAAAGAAAGACTGGGATTCAAGAATGAGGAAAATGGGAGTATATGGTATGCTAGAAGCCAGAAGAAATATTTCAGTATGAGATGAGTAGTAAACTGTGCTGAGAGTTGTTCAAAGGTCAGGCAAGTGAGGAAGGAAAATTGTCTGACTTATTGACCTGGAGAGCAGTGGTGACCTTAGCATGTGCAGTTGCGCAGAAGAAGTAGGAGTAAAGTCCAGGCTGAAGTAACTTGTTGATTTATTTAAAATTCAGATTATGCAAAATGTTTGATTTTATATAATTGAAGAAGTGTAAGCAGCGAGCCTAGGTACTTCTTTCAAAAAGTTTAGCTTTTGTTTTGAAGATGGTAGACACTTGACACTATTGAAAGGAAGGGACCCGTAGTGAGGGAAGAAGTCATGATAAAGGATAGAGAAAAGACACAAGCTGTAAGTTTCTTAAAAAAGTGAATCAGGAAGGCCTTGAGAACACAGGAGCCATCAGCCTTCTATTCGAAGAGGAAGAGTTCTACTATTGCTGTCAGAGGAGAAAGGGGTGCCGTTGACAGGAGTCTCCTAGATGCTGTGATTGGTGGTTCAGAGCATTCCTATGTAATGGCTTCTATTGATTCTTTGCAATGTCTTCATTCCCACTGCCCTCGATATTTTGGGTTTAGACTATTTCGTTCACCTCCTATCTGGTCACCCTGCATCTGGACTCTCTTCCTACTGCACAACATTCAGTGCGGTTTAGCAAATTAAACATCATCAAGAGCTACTTCAGTGGTAGTTCCCTTACTTCTCCCCTTAACTATGCTCAGTGACAACAGAGGAGGATGCTGAAGAAGAGGTGCTGGGTAGCAAAAGTTGGAAGCAGGCCAAAATGCGGACTTGGCCTGTGGATTCGTCTAAATCTCTTTGCCCTCCATTCCTATCTAGGCAAACTCCCTCACTTATACATCCTTGCTTCCCTGAGCTGTCGACAATTATGTCGTGACATATAATCACTCATCGAGGTTCAGTTCATTTCTTATTTCCTCTGTCAGTTACACTGATGACTCCTAATACACAGGAAAGCCCTGCAACACCCATTTATTTCTTTTTATGTACTGACTTATGTTGGAATTGAATTTCTCATGGCTTTACCCAAAGTCTTCAAAGGACAGTCACCATTTTTATATTGGTTGTTATATGTCTAAGAGAAACTAGCATAGTAGCTTTTGTACTACACACACACACACACACACACACACACAATAATATATGTGATATTTTGCAATAGTCATAGAGAAAGAAAAACAGAAAACAATACAAGAGGACTTTAAGAAATCAATTCTGTAACAGCATTGTGCTAAAAACTCACAGCCACATTTCTACAGGAATGTTCAATGTGTGTTTCCTAATAGAAATGTGCTCAAAAGAACCGTCTTCAAAAGTCAGAAGAATTAAGTTGAGGCTATCCTAGTTTAGCTCTCATTAATTGTTTGACCTTAAGCAAGTCACTTCCTATCTAGGCCTCAGGATTTCATTTGTACAAAAAAGGAAATAGTCTAAATAATCTCTCATTTTTCTTCCAGTTATAATATTTTATGACTCTATTTTTAAGAATGATTATGATTGAGTAGGCATTTTATATTATAGAGATGGCTCTCCACAGGGTAATGATCTTAGAATTAATAGTCTTTTCTTTGCCTTGCTATATAAGTCAAAAAAATGCTGAGTGATGCTTTCATTTTTGCTTTGAGCCACATTTTCTTTCTTTTTTTTTTTTTTTTTTTGAGATAGAGTCTCACTCTCTTGCCTGGGCTAGAGTGCCATGGCTGACAGCAACCTCAAACTCCTGGGCTCAAGCGATCCTACTGCCTCAGCCTCCCAAGTAACTGGGACTACAGGCATGCACCACCATGCCAGGCTAATTTTTTCTATATATATGTATTTTTAGTTGTCCAGATAATTTCTTTCTATTTTTAGTAGAGACAGGGTCTCGCTCTTGCTCAGGCTGGTTTCCAACTCCTGAGCTCAAACAATCTCCCGCCTCTGCCTCCCAGAGTGCTAGGATTACAGGCATGAGCCACCGCGCCCGGCCAAGCCACATTTTCCTTATTGGGGAAATCCTATTGCCACCTTTAGAATACTGGACGTGAAGTAGTGAAACTACTTGCTGAGAGTTCATGTTTGATAATGATTACATACCTAGTCCCACAGTATTACCCAACAGGAAGAAAATCTGCTTTTAGCTCACACTCTAAGCCCAAACTAAATCTTCCTGCAAGATGATAATAATAATGCGCCTATCTTTTGCAAATAATGACTCTAGTAACAGTACCAATCATTTCACCCCGCAACTTGTAGCAATTTCTGTGTAAAATAATCAGCTAACATTTTACAGAATTTATTGAAAAAAGCAATACTTTCAATAAAATAAATTTATAAGACTCAGTTTATTAATTGAATGAGTGGATGAACTAATGAAGAAATTAAAAGAGCTAAATCCTGTTCATTAATAAATATTTAAGCAAAGACCATATTAGTGATTCTGTGGTTAGAAATTAAGCCCTCGAACTAAGGCAGCCATGTCCCAGCTGAGAGTTAGCAACACATGGGGGCAGATCACAGCACACGCTGTGCTCATAGTGTGGCAAGCACAACAATGGCCCCACAAAGGTGGCCACAGCCTCATTCTTGGAACCTATGAATATGTTACCCTACATGGCAAAAGGGATTTTGCAGATGTGACCAACTTAAGGATGCTGATGGAGTGATAGTTCTGAATTATCCTGGTGGATCTAACTTTATCATGTAAGAGTGAGGCAGGAGGGTCAGAGTCAGAGAAGGAGAGGTGATGAACCAACCAGAGGTCAATGAGGTGAATTCACAAGACAATTACATTATTTACCACAAACTGTTTTATTCTCTTCCTTCTGTGTCACTTTACACATAGCCTACAAATAGCAAAGGAGCAAATGCAGAATTATGTGGATATATTTGTCTTACTCTTTAAATGGCTTGAATAGTCTTTTCATGGTTTATTTTAAGGTAAATGTATTAGTTTTCTATTGTTGCTGTAACAGATTACATGCAAACTTAGTGGATTATAAACACTGTTAAAGATTTTTATGCAATGAATCAGTGGTGTGTGTATGGTGTGTGTGCTTACATTAACTGTACAAAAAATACCTAAAGATTTAATATATGAATGAGGATTCAGTCTATCCCCCAAAATTCTTTTATCATCCTTATAATATTTTGAATTAAAGACCTTCTCTAGAGGTTATGAAATACAAGAATATGGGCTGCTCATAACCATTTATCCTTAATAAATAAGATGTGACTTTTATTCTGAATAGAAATAATTTGCTGCTATCAATAGTAAGTGGGAACCTATGTTGTACTTGGTACTGCTCAGCCCTAGAAATTCAGAGACAAAGAACACGAGGTTGCTAGTATGAAGGAACTCAGGCACCCTAGAAAAGAGGACAATTTCTATCACTTTACTTTTTATTGGGCTAGTATATCAGAATAATTCTTTAAGTTATTTCTACCAACAACTAGTAGAATTTTATCTGCCTCAAAATAGTCTATGTACCATCATTCACTAATACACAATTAGAAAACACTATTTGAAGACAAATTGAGTCTTTGAATAAAAGATTATAGCTCAAAATGCTTCCTAACGGTCCATGCTTACTTGCATGACTAGATATGGGACCCTATTAAAGCCTCCTTTAGTCTCCAAATACAATGCAGAACATTTATTTTACTTTTTCACCATAAAATTAAGTATTGTTAAATGTTGCTGCTGAGAGATTTCATCGAAAATATCACCTGAAAATAGAGGGTAATATTTTTCTCATTTTCATGAAACAAGGGGTCTTATGGAATCCATGAATCAACAGCAAAAAGGCTTCAAGAAATTTGTTAACCCCTTAAAAGTCAAGCAAGTGTGTGTATGTATATGTGTATGTGTGCATGTGTGCACACAATCTTTTGGATATAGAGTCAATAAACATCATTATTGTTCAAGGGGATCTGTAAAGAGAGCTACTACCCTTCTGTGGTCTAATTGCAGTAAGCAAAGGGTCAGGTATTTGGAGTCAGTTTCCATTCTTATCCTAATCACACCATCCCAGTTATGCCATGATCAAATCTTTT
>RJWJ010016982.1:0-33679 GCA_004363605.1 Indri indri
GAAAAATGTGGGAGATTTGTAAATGGAAGTGAGAAGCTGTTCCTTTCAAGCTGAACGATCAAACACGTTTTTGGAGAAAAATAGTGGCTGAGCAGGTGTTCAGTATTATGAAGTTGAGTTGCAAAGAATGCAACAGCCGAACCTGGCAGAAATCCGTGTATTAAATTCTTTGTTCTTAAGAAGCAAAACTCTACTGCAGAAAGTCAACTCAAATCTGTGCTCCATGAGCAATAAGATAGTGAAAAACACAGGAACTCATGTAAAGAATGTGTCACATCACTTACAATCACTTTTGTGTCTTTTGCCAATAAAAATCTTATTTTGAATGTCACAAGATAGTATTTAAAGTAATTTCCTTAATTCTGTTTCCTTTCACTAATGAGCTTTGAGATGTTTTTGTTAAGAAAAAATAGAAGTTTAATTATATTTGTCTTTTCATAAGAAATGATTAGCATAATTCATATTAATGTATAATCACCATTTCCTCGTGACATAGAAAGGAAACAGGTATTCTTATTTTCAAATAAATACTCTGAATGTATAATAAGTAAGTTGGATATTTAGGAGGAAAACTCAATCTGTCTTCCAAATCAGTAATATATATCCATGAGATCATTTGGCCTGTAACCTTTTAAACTTAATTTTGCTACTTGTTTAGAAAATGTCTGGTTTTGATCTTGGAGGGAAAAAAAAAACCCCACAAAACTCTAGTAATTTCAAAACCAGTGATTTAAAGATCTGCTCCAAACAGAGAAGCCAATCAGAGAAATTTGAGAATGATTCCCCAAAAGAGAAGAGAAGTTAATTTGTGAGGTTGGAAGACATGCCCGGGCGATTTGAGCCAGGAATGTCGAGCACTGAGAGTAGATGAGGCCAACTTCCCCACCACAGGTGTGACAGAACGCAGCTGATTAAACAGGACCAGAATCTGACATCACTCCCTGTTTAGCTTCAGCTGCCCAATGAGCCATGCCCCGCCAGGAAGCCAACGGGAACTTTGGGGAGGCGTGTGCAGGGGTTTAGTTTCAGACTAAGAATGCCGTTGTAAACATGGTTTATGAGCTTCGATTTGGCCATGTTTGAGCCTTTGAATGCATAGCTGTCCAACAGCGTGCCAAAGAATCAACGCAGCTTTTTAAAAAAAATCTCAAATCTGTTTAAAATGTGACCCGCGTTTGTGTTCTGCTCGCCTGTTTTGGGGTCTGTGATCATTTTTAGTCGCCAAATAGTTCTACGTGTGTAGACCTCATCTGGTTCCCAGTTCCTAAAATCCTAAAAGATTGAAGTAACAAACTTTACGAATTTTTTTCTTGGTAACAAAAATTACAAATTTTTTTTCTTTTTGCATGCCAGATTTTCAAGTCAGGTCATGGAGGGCCAAGGCAAAAGTGAGGGTGTTAAAAAGCCTGTGAGAGCAGAGCTGGAAGGACCACTAACTAGCTAAGGTCAAGTCTGTTGCTTTCCGCACCTCCCTGCTACTGTCCTCTGATGCCCTGCCCCACAGAGGGCTAGGACAAAGGTTGCCAGCCTGGGAGGGTAGATTTGTTGGAAGAGTAATACAGCCTACAAAATTGAAAGTTACAACTCAAGGCATACCTATTCTAAACAGGAATGAAACAAAATTATGTGCCCACTGTTAGCTACTTATGAAACCATTTCGCCATTTAATTTTGAAAGCACGGTTGGTTATCGGTTACCAGTTACTTTATTAAATTAATAGTTTCACCCATTCAATTAATCATTACATTCACCTTGGCCAAGAACACCCAGGGTGACACAGTGCAGGTTGCCACCGTCAGACATGGTGCCATCATAACATTCAGGACTCAGACATCTCACTGGGGGCTCGGATGGCTGCTTCTTCGAGTTCATTTGTCCAGATACTCCTGCTGCACTTCGATCCCATCAGACCCCCACACATGGACCCCACTGTGTTCCTACCCATAGGCCTCTTCCTGGCTGTATTTCCCTCATTGCGCACCTTGGATTCCACAGTCTACCATTACACTCGCTCCATTTGAGAACCTTCAAGTCCATTTACTCTCTTTCTTTGCATTGCACCTGTCTCGATGAAGTCTTCACCCTGGATGGAGGCGTTCATCCACTGTGTCCACTACGAAAGTCTGGCAGGAGAATGTTGCCAGAGAAAATCATGTTATTGAGCCAGTTACCATCATTAGAAACTCATGATCACCAATCTCAATTCAGCCAACATAACCAGAGTTTCTCGAGTGAGCTTGCTCCCACTCCACGATGAAGACAGAGCTGCTGCGGTCTCTTACAGCCCATAGCTGCCCCTGACCTGTAGAGGAATCTACGTTGGAATTGACTGAGAATATGATGCCCAGTAGGTGGGATGGCCTTTATTCCAACATCTGTAGACCTGCCAGGATCCATATTTGCACCCAAACTTCTGAATCTGTGGGTTGCTCTTTTGGATCAAATTTGGAAAATTTTAGGTCATCATTTTTTAAAATTTTTCTTTCCAATTCTCTCTTTTCTCCTCAGACTCTAATTCCATGTGCTTCCTTGAATATCTTGTGGGTTTTTAAAATTTTTGTGTGTGCTGGCTGTTATATTTTTTAAAAGTAGTAGAGGAAGCCTTCTGTCCTCCATTAGGCACAGGAGGAAGGGGTAGATCAGTCTGATGTAATCAGGGATTGCGTTTGTTAGGAGATGGACTACAGCTTTATCCCCATCAGGCCTTAGAAAGCATAGACCAGAAGTCCAGGCTCATCTCTTTTTGTTTTTCTGCTCAGCCCCCAACTACATGAGTGGCTCTGAGGCTTTACGTTTTTGATCTTATCAAAAGCTGAGTTGGGTGGTGGGTTGGTTGCACCTTTGGTTAGACTCAGGTCACCTCTGGCTCCAAACATTTCACAAGTGAATTCAGGCCTTTCCTCTCGCAGGTCCTTGAACCAAACACAAAGAGATCACCAAATTGCAAAATTGCAAAATCTTGAAACTTGGAGGCCATGAGGCTGCTGGACTGTGGGAATGCATGTTTGTAAGGGTATGATCGTCAGGAAACTTGGAGAGCACAGGGCTGGGAGTCTCAGAGAGCATGAGAGTGTCTGCGTGTGAGACCATGAGACCAGAATTCGGTACAGTGGGACTGTACCGAAATACGGTTCTGCAGAGAATTCGAGGTGGGAACTGCAGCAACTGCCAACAGAGAGCCCACGAGATTGTAAGGTTAAGAGATGATGAGACTGGGTGATCCATTTCCACTTTCCAGACCAGCCTCCAGTCTCCCAACTGAGCGAAATTCTTATGTGAGAGAATCACTTGTGGAGATTGTCTCTTGGTTTGGGGATTATTTAGATTTAAATTTGGTATGCTGAGCACATCAGAAGTGTGGCTGTTTTCTTCCAGGTGAAGACTATCCTTTCTCCGGCATGCTCACTTCTCTACCTAACAAGCCCCTGCCTTAGCAACTTCCCCACATGTAACATCTTTCTCTGTCCCTTGTTCAGTTTTGGGTCACAGTGCCATCTCTCTAGGCACACAGCTTCACACAAGAAGTAGCCACAAGCAACCTTTAGTAGTAACGTTTCTCTGCCTCCTTTCATGAATGTGGAAGCCCCTTTGTACCCCTGTTTTCAAGAAATGAACTGTATTTGGGTCCCCTGCCTGGAATATTTTTATGTTATTCTCCTGTAAAATCTAAACTAAAGGCCCCTCTCCCTGCTTCTGGATCTAAATTGGCACGCTTAGAACTTCGGCTACCTTGTGCTTTGGACTTTTTCTTCTAAGGGTTTTATAGTTTCAGGTGTTATCAGGTCTTTAGCCCATTTTGAGTTAAATTTTTGTATATGGCGTGAGGTAGGGGTTCAACTTCATTCTTTTGTGTGTGAATATCCAGTTTTCCCAACACTGTTTGTTGAAGACTGTCCTTTCCCCCATTGAATGGTTTTGACACCCTTGTTCAAAATCATTTGATAAAATACAAGGGGATTTATTTCTGAGTCTCTGTTGTATTCCATTGGCCTTCATGTCTGTCTTTATGCCAGGACCACACTGTTTTGATTACTGTAGCTTTGCAGTAAGTTTTGAAATGAGGAAGTGTAAAACTTCCAACTTTTTCTTTTTCAAGATTGTTTTGGCTATTTAGGGTTTCTTGAGATTACATATAAATTTTAAGGTGGATTTATCTATTTCTGCAAAAAACGGTTGTAATTTTGAAGGGATTGCATTAAATCTGTAGATTGCTTTGGATAGTATTGACATCTTAACAATATTAAGTCTTCTGATCCATGAACACAGGAAGCTTTTTGCATCATTGGCTAAATTTTATGATGCTATTATAAACGGAATTGTTTTCTTAATTTCCATTTCAGATCATTTATTATTAGAGTATAGAAACACAATTGATTTTCGTGTGATGAGTTTGTATCCTGCGACTTTGCTGAATATATTTATTGGTTCTAACAGTTCTTTTATGACATTGTTAGGTTTTTCTGTATACAAGATCATGTTGCTTGTGAACAGAGATGATTTTACTTCTTCCTTTCCAGTTTAGATTTTTAAAAAAAATTTTCCTGTCTAATTGCTCTGACTAGGACTTCCTGTGCTATGTTGAATAGAAGTGGTGAAAGTGGGCATACTTGTCTTGTTCCTGATCTTAGAGGAAAAGTTTTTAGTCTTTCATCATTGAATATGATGTGAGCTGTGGGGTTTTCATAAATTATCTTTATTATTTTGAGATAGTTTCCTTTTATTTCCAGTTCGTTGAGCTTTTTTTCATTTATCCCGAAAGGGTGTTGAATTTTTTCAAATGCTTTTTCTACATCAGTTGAGATGATAATGTGAGTTTTCTTTTTAACCATCATTTTGTTAATGTGGTATAGTACACAGATTGATTTTCTTATGTCAAACCATCCTTGTATTACAGGAATAAATCTTCCTTTGTCATGGTATATAATCCTTTTAATATGCTATTGAATTTGGTTTGCTAGTGTTCTGTTGTAAATTTTTTTTCTGTATTAATCTCTGGGTGTATTTTAGGAGAAACTTTGATGAATAAGAGAGCAGCCCTAGGAAAACCATTTAAATGAAAATTGGTTAAAAATACAGCAGAGAAGATGAGGGAGACCAGATGGCTGGCTTCAAATATTAGGAAAGCATTCACGACGATGACAATCAGTTGCAGTTAATATAATGTTATTGTTCACATTCATTATGAGTTAATAGACTCTTATCTGTGGAATTGGGATGCTAACCACAAATTTATAGAAAAATGTGATGTAACAGACCCAAGTAAACTTTGGGAAAACAATCTCTTCATAAATTGGAGACTCCCTATTTTTGGAGTATGATACTCCATAGAGTTAGATTTTATTTTTCTGTCAAGATTATGTGTTTAAGTGTTCTTCTTAGCCAGATCCATACAACTCACTCTTTGGAAGCATCTATCTGGATCTGAACAGGAAACTGCTTTATCTGTCTAAATCTGTAGGTTACTGAGTATAAGCAGTAAATTCTTTTTTAAAATTTTTTGATATATATACATTTAAAAATGTTAAAATATATACATATATGCATATATGACTATAAAAGATATGGCATAGATATACACACATAGATTTATAAATAATAGCTATTTATGATAATATGACATTTGTTTTGCACCTTGTATTTGTTTTAAAGTTCTTTCAAATACATCACTGGTTAAGAATGTCATGTAATTAACTCTGTAAACCTCTGGTTACACAATGCTTCCTCACAATGTAGACCTCCTTATTAATGGAATGTTGCATCTAATGCAGGATCAACACAGGGCATGGTCCAATTGAAAAAAATCACAGTTATCTCTGATATTTAAGAAAATTATCTAGGCCGGGCGTGGTGGCTCACGCCTGTAATCCTAGCACTCTGGGAGGCCGAGGCGGGCGGATTGTACTGAGCTCAGGAGTTCGAGACCAGCCTGAGCAAGAGCGAGACCCCATCTCTACCAAAAATAGAAAGAAATTAATTGCACAGCTAAAAATGTATATAGAAAAAATTAGCCGGGTATGGTGGCGCATGCCTGTAGTCCCAGCTACTCGGGAGGCTGAGACAGTAGGATTGCTTGAGCCCAGGAGTTTGAGGTTGCTGTGAGCTAGGCTGACGCCACGGCACTCGCCCCAGGCAAGAGAGTGAGACTCTGTCTCAAAAAAAAAAAAAAAGAAAATTATCTTGAATTAGGTGAGGGAAGACGAAAAAATCAGAGCCATTAAATTTGTTTTCTTTATTTTTCTTGTTATTCAATTGGATAAAGCTATCCTCCAAGTGTAATGCTTTTTTTGCTATGTCAATCTAGACTATGAGGAAGGACTATATCATTTCTTTTACCTGAAACTAATTTATATTTCATTCGGTTCATAAGGAAAAGGCTAATAATTGATATTCTAATTTTGATTTTTGAAGTAATGCATTTAAGAGTGTAAGGTAATTCTAAATCAGCAATATATTTTTTTAAGCTATAGTACTTGTTAACTACTTGGAACAGAATAAGGATCTTATTGTGATAGAGCAACACAAATAAACTCTCTGTTCTCTTTGAGTATATATAGGTGATATTGAGAATTTTAAAAGGATTTGATTTATTAAATATACTTTTAGGGCAAGATTTATTTGCCTGTTCAGTTTGGCTTCTCTGGCATACTATTCTAATGTGAATGTAGGATTTTTGAATTTTTTAATATGCTATGTGCTATCTTTAAGTCTTCTTCAAATACTGTATTATATATCCTATGGTCTCTATACGGTACAGAGTGGTGTTTTTATAGCTCTTCTGGTTAAAAATTTTTGTCTTGAGTCATGTTACGCTTGCCTTGTATGTGCTTTAAAGTTACAGTATGTATATCTCACTTCATCAGAAAACTGCCAGTTCTTTTCGCTGTAGGCAAGAGAAGGAATTTCGTACCCATTAATTAAATTGCTCAATGCCAAAACACCCAGTTTTCTGTTTTATTCATTAATCTTTAAATAATGTCTTAATATTTTCCCATTAGCTGACTGTTAGCTAAATGTCAGTATTTTGCTATTTTTTATGTTTTTCATCTTATTTGTGTATTCTGTTTGATTTTATTTAATTTGAACTTGACACCTTTTCCTACTTATTCAACCATTCCACCTTTAATAGCATTATGAAGGTGTTTCATAGTCTCTTTCTCAGTGACTGTTTTTGTTTGTCTTAGGAAATGTCATTGGCAAAATAACTTCATTTCATTTGGTATTATTAATTCCCTAAATCGCAAAGATCGTTTTGATTCTCCATAAACCAGGTTTAATCTAGTAAATACCATCATGGGTGTTTCCAAGTCTAAGTGCACAGAGTTTAGTGAAAAGACACTAAACGAGAATGTATGTGGAAGCCCTTTATAAACTGCAAAAAATCAGGCAGTTACTATTATTACTATTACTGTTATTATTAAGAGTTTCTCTATTACAGACGAACATTTGAATTGTGCGTAACCAATATCGTACCAGCGGTGAAGTTGGCAAAGACCAGTTTTTAAGATATGTGAGAAGGTGGAAAATGTGGAGAATTTGCCCAGTCGTTGAGCATTAGTGAGAGACAGTTTTGGCAGAATAACTGCTTTTTCCATCCTCAAATATACTGCCTCCCTTTCCATAGAAACTATGTGAGGCAAGACGTCATATGTTTAAAATCTTTAAACCTAAAAAGAAAAAGAAAAAGAAAAGAAAGACATCTCACCTTCAAAACAAATAAACAGACTTCGGAAGGGCTCGCAGGCCTTTGGGTCTAACATTCTCTGTCTCGCAGACTGTGAACATTACAAGACTTCGTGAGCTATGCCCATGATCTCACTGAGTCTTTGGCTCTCTGCATCTCATACCATGCACCTTAGGAAGTTCTTGGATCAGAGGTAGATGCGATCACTTTTGTCCTTTTTCCCAGTATGGCCCCAGCGCTGTGGCTTCCCGTCGCTATTGATCAAACAACCAGAGAATCGCGAAGTCGTTAGGCTCTGTGAGGTTGACTTGGAGGAGCAAGACTGACGTGGAATTTGGCTTGTTGACGCCATCTTATCATTTTAGATTCCATCATACATAGCTAATATTCTTTTCTTTTTAGTGTTTGCGACTATGGCTAAGTACCTTAAACAGATAGTCCCTTTATTAATTTTATTTTTATAATTCAAAAAACATTTATTGAACGCCCACTGAGTGAGACACACAAGCCTATATCCCAAGGGAGAACCAAAGAAGAACAAGACCAGGTGTCTCTGTCCTTGAGGAGCTCACCAATGAACGGGGAAGGACCTATAAGAATATCATTACCGTATCATGAACAAAAGGCTGCAGATGCCTTTGGCTATAAATGGCCAGATCTGATTTTAGGATTAGTTGCCTCAGCAACTCAGTGGTGTCACCAAGCTGTTTTCCTCCTTCTGTTCTTCCATTCTCACTGTGACCTGTGATGATTTCTTCTTCTAAATCGGACAATTTTCCTAGAAGTTTCCTAGGAGACATCATTCCAGACCTATCGGCCATAATTGGGCCCTTAAACAAATAATTGCCTGCTATTAAAAGATGGATCATGGGTGACATGGGAGTTTGTAGGAGTTTGAGAGAGCATCCAGGTAAACAAATAACACAGTCAAAGATGCAGAACATCACACTTTACACCACAGTAATCCTGGGAGCTGGAGTATAGTTTATGCAAGAGAGGATCCCGGGAAGTGAAACAAGAGAGTGAGGTTGGACCAGATTGGGAAATACTTGAATGTCACTGATGTAGACATTGCCCTGAAGGGAACTGCAGCCAACAGAGGCTTGGAGAAATCAGCAGTCCTTTGTTGATGTCCTTCCAGTCATTTGGGGTCTGACGTTCATTCTCAAGTAGACTCCTCAGGAAGGGCCTGCGTTAACACTCCCTGAAGCCTTCCGCGTTTACAGCAGTTTTATACTTTGAAAGTCATTTGGGCTCTATATTAGAACCTTGATTCACATTTTCTCTCCTTGAGTAGCTTAGAGGTGTTATTCCCTTTCCTGCGTCATAAAGCATTGCTGTTGAAAAGTCTAATGGTGATGTCTTATTCTCCCCTACAAGTGACTTGATCTTTTTGCTTGCATGACCAAAGAATTTTTCTTTTAAAATGAAAATCCAGCAGTTGTACTAGAATATGTCTTTATATTAGCCCATGCTGGAACATTTCTCCCAGGTACGTAAGGCAACTTTTCAGTATATTCTCAGGTTTTGTTTCAGGACAGAGTGTTTTTTGAATTATATAGCTTTAAAAATTTGCTCCATTTTATTGTTTTGTTTTTCTTCTTGGGGACTCTGATATACGTGTGTTAGATCTTCGCTGCCTGTTTGTTCTCTTGAATTTTAAAATTCTTTTCCCATCATTTTGCAGTTATCACATCTTCTATTTATTCGAAGAGATTACCCATTATGTTTATTCATTCTCGTGTTCTTTCTAGTTTATTCTTCATTTCCAAACTGAATTCCTTTTATTTCTAATTTCTTTATGTCTTTCACCTCTTTAAAAAATTTTAACTAATCATCTAAGTTATGAACTTTAATAATTTTAATTTATGTTTTCCTTTCGTTGCTTTCATGATTTTCTCTTAGCTCCTTTTGAAATTTTATGTTCCAGTTTTCGTCTGCTTTGTAGGTGTGTCTTTCTATAATAACATGCTTTTGTTGTCTGTAAGAATGTTATTCTACCCTTTATTCTTTCTGTTTTTTATTTCTTATAATGACTCCATATGGAAATTGACTGTAGTCTTTGTATATTGCTCACTTTTAAGTGAAATGAGTTTTTCTGGTCTTTTAGGAGGGAGACGTGGGCCAGGTTAGCATTGCTAGTTTCATGATTTCCAAGATCCCGCGTGTGGTTTGCACAGTGGTGGAGGGTGAGAGACTTTGGCCGCTGTTTCGCCCCACTCTTTTTATCTGGACTGTCTTATTCCTTCAACTGTGTTCCTGCCCTGTTCAATTTGTACGCAAATCCCAGTAGTTTCTCCTCGCTGCAGGAGTTTGTCCTGGAAGGGGGCTTCGGTTTGTAGTTTTAAGAAATTCTAGAATTCAGACCTACAGAACTCCCCAGCACTGTCTGACCTCGTGGCATTGTAGTCTCATCCATTAACCAGAGCCGGGATATTCCATTTCCAGCTTCTGCTGCTGTTCATGTGCCCAGTGGCAATGTGGGGTTCCTTGGCACTCAGGACCTCCACAGATCCCTTTGCCTTCCCTCTGCGATTTGGAGTTTGTCCCAGTCTGCTCGCGTTTAGGGCTCAGTGTGGATATCTTGTCATCTGGTATCGTTGTCCCATATATGTTGTCCGATGTGGTTTTTGTTTTGCTATACTAGCTGCCTTGTTTCTATAAGGAGATTTAGGAGATTCAGAAACTTTACCACTATCATCTTTCCAGAAATCCTCCAGTTTTTCTTGAAAAAAAATTGTTCCGTAATTTTGTAGTAGGCAGATGTATTAGATTACTGACACCTATAACATCGCTTTGAAAAGTCGAGCTTTGGGATTGTGCTTTTGAAGTACCTTGAAATTCTGAGAAAGAATCTTTGTTTTTGCTTTTGAGTTTATACGTGTATGACCTTATTTGGACTGAGGATGTGATTAGGATTTATAAATTGCAATATCGTACTAATGGAAGGACTTTGGGTTTGGACAGATCTGGATTCAAATCCCACTTCTACCACTATCGTTTTACTTTTTACATATTAACGAATTCCTCTGAGGTTTTCCTCATCTATGACATGGAGATGCTACTGCTCCAATGACCACTATTAACCGCCTCGAAGGGCAATTAGGATTAAATTATATTGGATATCTGAAGGTAACAAATTCATGTTTATAATCTTTTTATTTGATAGCATCCTAATGTATAGAAGTATAACAAGATGAGAATGTAGACGACAGCTGAAAATACAATAAGTCCTTTTGTAGTACGTAAAAAGTTTTATTGTAGAATTTTAGAAAAATGGCAATTAACTATTTTTGAAATAATTTTATGAATGCATCATAATTTGGGATGATGTCCTAACATTCAAAAATTGTATTTAGCTTTCCAGTGTGGAGAACTGGGCCACCAATATTGTTGATGTCACATCTTGCAGCAATCAGGAGAGGCAATGTGTTGTGGAGAAGGTTGCTTTGCCCTCATGCTTGGGTCGACCCTGACCTGGTCCTGCCTTCACCATGTACTAGGAACTTAGGTTTGTCACACCTCAGTGCAAGCTTCCTTTTAGAGCTGTGAGTCTGCAAACCATCAAATTCAGTGAGTGTTCTTTGAGCATTTACTAACTGCTAGAAACTGGGCGTGCAATAATGAATGAGGCAGAAGGAGTCCCTGCCCTCCTGGAACTTACAGTTCAAGGTCAAAAGCAAACAAATTAACCACTACTACATAGAGTGGTAAGGGCTACAAGATGAAAGAACCAGGTATTATAGGAGATGCTGCTTAACCCAAACTTGAGGTTCAGGAAAGGCTTCCCGAGGAAAATGGTACCTTAGTTGGTAGCTGAGGATGTGCAGGAATTGCCAAGCCAAGAGGAAGACAGACAAAAAAAGATCTGTGCAAAGGTGTGGAGACAAGTGCAAGCAGCACATTTGAGGACGTGAAACCTGAAGGACTCAGGCAGAAAGCGGCGTTTCTGCCACTCCCTGAAGTTCACAGTCTCCAGGGGAGTTTTTAAAATACAAATTTTTTATAGGCCCCACCCAGACTTAATGAATCACAGTCTCAGGGAATGAGTGCCAGGATTCTTGTTATTTGCTCATTCGGGGAGGCACTGGCTCAGGGTGTGTGTGTGTGGTGGGGGGTTGGAGAAGGGGGAGGCAAGGCGGGGAGGTTGAGGCTGGAGAGGCAGCCCGGGGGTGCACCAGGAAGGGCTGGAACACCATGCTGTAGAGTCTGGATTTCATCCTAAGGGCAGGGAAGCTGTGGAGGAATTTGAGGGTTTGGAGATGAGCCCTTCGGACTGACGATTTATGAAGGTCGCTAAGGTGAGGAAGACATGGCCTCTGTCTTCATGAGGGACACAATCTAGTTTATCAGGTTCAACATCTTTGAACCTCAGTTTAAAAAATCTAAAATGGGAATAAAAATACCTACTTTGCACGGCTCCTGTGAGATTTAACTGAGATAATTTACGCGAAGTGCGTACTGCAGGGCCTGATATACAGTTGGGACTCAAAAGATGTTTGTTTTCTAAAAAAAAATTTTTAGAGATGGGGTCTTGCTCTGTTGCCCAGGCTGGAGTGCAGTGGCATGATCATAGCTCACTGCAGCCTTGAACTCCTGGGCTCAAGCAATCCTCCTTCCTCAGCCTCCAGAGTAGTTGGGACTATAAGTACGTGCCACTGTGCCTGGCTAAAAGATGTTAAATTCTATTATTTGAGAAAGTCATGGAGGCACATACTTGGTCGACATTGGACACCCACCCGCATACAATCTCAGAGGAGGTGGGGATTTCTGTTTGAACATCTGCTTTCGGCATCCTCTGACAAATTCCTTTATCCTGATGCCTTCCAAATCTACATTTCCAGCCTGGTTTTCTTTCCTAAACTTCAAACCCAAATATCCCTCTGACTCTTGGATATCTCCACCTAAATGTCTGTGGACACATTATTCTAATTAGGTCTTCTACTACCAAATACCAATACTAAATACCAACCAAGAAAACCAAACCAAACCAAAGCCAGCTTTTCAAACATTAGCACCACTAGGTCAAGCCAGGCACGTGGAAATCATTCTTGAATCACTTGTGCCTGTCTTCTCCAGTCAAACCCCCCAAATCCACACACACCCTTCTCCCCAAGCCTAGACCCCCACCCTCATCCAAAGCACCTCTCATCTGGACCAGTGAAATAGCCTCAGGGTTCCCCATGCCATTCTCTGCACCCCGCAATCCTGGGAGATCTACTAAGAGACAAGATTGATTTAAAAACACAAAAATCCTTCCACACACTTAAACCTCTTTAGTGGCATTCAAATGCCCTTAAAGTGAACTCCAAATTCTTTACCAAGCCTTGTAAGACCCTTCAAGATCTCACTGCTCACGTCTCATTATCTCCCACGCTCCTTTCCTATTTTATGCTCTAACCATTCTGTATCAGGAAAAAATAAAAGGCCACCTTCTTTCTCACTCTTAGATCTATGTCACCCAGAACTTCTTCACACCAGATAACTCCTCATCCCTTGGGCCTTAGCTTGCAGACATCCTCTCAAGGAGCCAGTCTTTGAATCTGTACACTAGCTGAGATGCCTCGTTATGTATATTAGTAGAATCTTCACCTCCCCGCCCCACTGGTGCTATTTGTCATAATTTCTTAATACCCATCTCCCCCAACCCCCAGCCCCCAGCTGGAAATAGCATGATGGCAAAAGAATTTATACAGTCGACCCACATGGTTCACAGATTCTGTTTGGGAATTTGCCTACTTGCTAAAATTTCCTCGTAACCCCCAAATCAATGCAACGCGGCCCTTGTTGGATGCACTGAGAGAGGTGAGCTGTTTGAGTCATGTAGCACGCGTGTTCTCAGCTGAGGCTGGACAAGGCGCTGCTCGCCTCCTTGCTCTGGCTCTCATACTATCAACAAATGTCCATGCTGCGGTCTACTTGGTGCCACATTTTTCACATTTTTGTGCTTTTTGCTGGTTGTTTCACTGCTTAAAACATCCCCGAGGCGTAGTGCTGAAGTGCTACCTGCAGTTTCTAAGCTCAAGACGGCTGTGGTGTGCCTGACAGACAACATGCCTGAGTTGGTTAAGCTCCCTTGCGTGAGTTTACAGTGCTGTTGGCCATGAGCTCAATGCGAATGAATTAACAACATAAAGGAAATGAGGCGTCTTCGAACAGAAACACACATCAAAGAAGGTTATGTGCCAATCAGTTGACAAAAATGTTGCAGCCAGAAGCTTGCAGGAACCTAACCCTGAATTTCCCCTAAGAGCAGTGGGTCAGTATTGGCTAATTCAGTGTTTGCAATGACTTCATAGAACAAAACTAAGAGTAAGAATCGACTGTATTTTACTAACTTTTATATCCTCAGTAGCTAGCACAGTGAAGCTCACATAATAGTTAAATATTTGTTGCAACTGAATTTTATGTATATGTGTTATATATTTGTTTACATGTATATACACACATACTTTACACACACATACATAGAAATTACATATAATATAGAAATAAATCAAACTGAATTTTATCTTTTATGCCAGAGGTATACCTCACGGCCCTATTGTTACTTTTTGCCTTTTTTGAAAAAGCTTAAAATTAGGTTTATTTTTGATACCATCCTTATTTTTATTTTTATCTTAGGATGCTGGAGAAATGGTTCGTTCCTTTGTTGGTGGTTTGGAACTTGTTGTGAATTTACTGAAATCAGATAACAAAGAAGTTTTGGCAAGTGTATGTGCTGCTATTACCAATATAGCAAAAGATCAAGAAAATTTAGCTGTTATTACAGATCATGGAGTTGTGCCTTTACTATCCAAGCTGGCAAATACAGTAAGTAACACATCTTTTTATTTTAAATGCATATGGTCATAAGTTGTCATGGTGTAGTGGCAAAAACAACGAGCTCCAAGTCCAGAACCTGGATTCAAGTTCAATACCCATTGCTTACGAGGTGTGAGGCTTTGATCAAATCATTTAATTTCTCTGAAACTAATATATGTGAAAGTGTATTTTAAACTGGAAAATGTTAATGTGCAAGATCCTTGTAAAATAGAGGCTGTTTTTTTATTTGCCACTGGCAAATAGAGTGGTGGTGAATACACGTGCCATTACGTAAGTGTTAACTATCATCTTCAACACCACCATCGTTCTTCTTAAGACAGTGGTTCATGCCAACATTAGACGTTAAATGCACATCCTCCGGCTTAGCAAGCTTGGATCAATGGCATTCTTGAGCTAGAAGACTCTGGCAATCATTGTATTGTTTACCTAGAGCTGCGCCAGATAGAATAAGCAGCCTTGAGAGACAGTGACTTCACCATGACCAGAAGTATTTGAGCATGGCTTGGACTACGACTTGGCAGGAAAGTCGTAGAGCAGAATTCAAACTCTGGAAGGATGCTTGGTCTAGATTTTGAGTTCCTAAGAGTATCTGCCAGATTCAGTTAAGGACACCAAGCTGTCACCTGAATCAAGAGAACAGTACAATTAATAAAAAGAAAACTGCCTTATTCAGTTATATATTATAGGCAGTTATATACAAAAAGAAGGATATAGTCTGTAGAAAAAACATAGAATGGTAAATGGAAGACCCAAAACGTGTCATTATATTTCCTACACTGTCTTCTTCCCTTTGGGAACTAAGGTATATTACTGATGTGGAAGTATTCTAGGGTGAAGAATTAGCATCAATTCACTTATCCCAGTTAAGTGAAGTATTCGTTTGAGACTATCTGATATTCTTTAAATATTGATATTATGAAACAGCTTGCTGATCTGTAATATTGTGTTGTAAGTAGACTTGCTCTAAAGGAAATCAAGCCTTGAGCAAATGACTGATGTCAGACCCCTGGTCACCGTTGTGTGCACTGGCCACATTCAATTCATAAAAAGGAAACTCAAGATTGAACCTTGGTCCACTGGAGACCCACCAAAAGACTATTTCCTTCAAGATACAACTTGAGTTTCCAGCTGGCCCCTGTCTCTAGACTCATTGGCATCTTAGTGGGTAATAAACATCAAGTGCATAAACACGATCATTCATTGCAACGCACAGACCACAATTCGTTTTCCTTTGTGCAGAATAATGATAAATTGAGGCGTCACCTGGCAGAAGCTATTTCCTGGTGCTGTATGTGGGGCAGGAACAAAGTGGCCTTTGGAGAACACAAAGCAGTTGCTCCGTTGGTGCGTTACTTGAAATCGAATGACACCAATGTGCACCGAGCGACAGCTCAGGCCTTGTACCAACTCTCGGAAGATGCCGGTAACTGCATCACCATGCACGAGAATGGCGCGGTGAAGGTACTGTTGAACGACCGTGTGGTTTACTCCACGTTTGGTAAATGTACCCTAGAAGGGAACTTAAGTAATGGCAAGATTTCACTAAAGGAGGTAGGTGGACCCACAAAACTGCCTCCTTGTTGGGCCACGGCTGTGTTCGAGCCACCGGTTAGCATATTTTATGCAGCAGAAAACTTGTATGGAGATAGAATTTTTCTACATCAAAGACTATAAATGTACTTAGTAAAATACATAAAATACTCATTCCATAACCTGAATTTGGTGAAAGAAAATGTGCAGTACATGAACAATCAGTGATATTCCTAATTCTGCTGGATATAGCATTTACCTAACACATAACTAAGAAACGATAGGCTTATCTACAGCACCAACTAAGCAGCGAAGGAACTGGCTAGTTTCAGTAACGAAGCTGAGGCTCACCAGACTTAACCATAACACCAAAGGATCAATTCAAAGACTTTTTTTTTTCTTTTTTAAATCTGTGCATCAGATTTTCATTGCCTTTAACCAATGTACAGTTAGGAGGGCTTCTTCAAATAAACGTTAGTGTGTTTACACATTGGAAACCACCTAGAATATTTTTATGGCAATAAATATACAAATATTTAGAGTACATGAGTGACTTACATGTATTAGGAAAAATTGATTTAAAACATAATTCTTTTCTATAGCTTGTTTCCTTTTATCATATAATTTTACTGTTTATTACCTTAATTTGGAGCCTGGGACAACCAAATGCTTTTATGTTTTGAAGTGTATGCCCGATGTAGGCCTGATCTTTTAGACAAGAGTTAAATTCTCCAGTTAATCCTACCTAGTCAAATCTCGATATGCCAAGTATGAAATATCTTAGGAGGAATAATACTCTTAAAATACGAATTGATAACTTTTTGAGGTGATGATTTTAATTTATCCTTCAAACCTATTATAGTTGAAGAATATGATGTTAATTTCTCTGAAATTAAACTCAATTTACATTTAAATGTGTCAACCTTTCCATTATAAGTCTGTTTTTATGGCATATAAGTTAGGCCAAATTAGTTTCTTAGAGCAGAAATCTGGCATAAAAAGCACCTTTTAAACTAAGTAACAATTTTAAAAAGTAAATTATAAAAAATATATTGGAATGTTAACTTCGAGTTGTTAAGGAATGACAAAAAGGCTGTTGCTTCAATAGGACTATGTTCACCTTTCAAAAAAGAAGACATTTCTAATTTAAAATTATACATTTTATTATTGATCAAGGACTTGCACAAACTAAGATGCCTTAAGTATAGATTTTATAAAAATGAAGCTGTAAAATTCAAGCAGCCTGGTAAAGTTCCTTACATCTAGCATATACTTAGATGATTGCCAGTTAGCGTAAGAAGAGTATTTCTAGACTGCTCAAAAAGTTTTAAAATTTAATAATGTTTATATGTTATGGTTCAATTGACATAAATGCCTGGTACATATGCAACTTGCAATGATTTCTTCTCATGCAACTCAACTGATAATCCAAAATCATTTAGTCTACCGTGTAAAGTGATGAAACTGTACTTGCCTACCTACACGGCTTATAGGTATTAGAAAAAGAAGGTAATATGAAAGATTAGGGCGGGGGGCCAGAAAAGAAAAAAACCAAAGGAGGAAAGTCATGTTTGTTGTGTTCTAGAGCCTTCCCAGGTCATCCTTATGTGTCTTGGGGGGGCCTTTCTGTCTCCTCCACCTGCGTCCTCAACTACCTGTTATTGCTACTGGAACGTAACTGTAAAGAACGCGACATTTTTGCTAAGTTACCCTGCAGCAGATGATGCGGAGCTTGGCCTTGTTGTGGGGGATACAGGACAAACGTCCAGTGTGGAGGTTCGCTCTCCCTTTCTCTTTCCTACCCTGCGCTGAGCCATGGGGGACACGTGAGAACCTGGATTTCCTTTCTCTGGTTTTCTTTAAGGAGGGAAAAAAAAATCTGTATGTGGTGTGCTGGGTGTTGGTAGAATAATAAATGGGATTTGGTAGTTGCTTGGATAGGGGGAATAAAGAAAAGAGTCTAATAAAAAAAATGACTCCAGATTTCAGGCTAGATGAAGAGGAAGATTCCATCAGCCAGGACAATACGAGAAAATATGTGGCACGTTGGGTGGTTCGGTCACCTGCAGTGAACGTGTCGCAGTTACACGTATAACTGCTCACATTCTGACTGCACATGCGCACAAGCTCATCCACCGTTGTGGCAAATCCTTGGCTGCTTTTGCGCCTAATGACTGCGGCCTTTTCGAGTCAACGCTCGTGGCGTTCCTTCTTAGTCCTTCAAGTCCCCCCACTGCGGCTGCCAGTGCGCCAGTGTTGCTGGACTCTGACAATGGCCGGAGTCACCCCGTCCCCTGTCCGTAAGTGATTTACTCCAGGGTTAGCTCTTTTGTCGTACGACGTCCCCAACGTCAGTGGCCAGCGTCATGCACCGTGTCTGTCTCATGCCGTTCGCTGTTTATGCCACCCTGCCAGTGAAGGCGCAGGCCTGAGGGTCTCAGAATACAACGAGCTCAGTTTCTGATACGTTCTTTTTGAACACTCAGTTTGAATCTTAGCTGGAGAGCAGTGCTGCCCAGTAGAAATGTCACGCAAGGCTCATATGTAATATTAAATTCTCTAGTAGTTGCAATTTAAGAAAAGATTTTTAAAAAGGCGAAATCGATTTTAGTAATATGTTTTATTTAGCCCAAT
This sequence comes from Indri indri, assembly GCA_004363605.1. NCBI lineage: Eukaryota > Metazoa > Chordata > Mammalia > Primates > Indriidae > Indri > Indri indri. The sequence continues at coordinate 18,671 of RJWJ010016982.1, forward strand.
GCAGTTGACCCTTGAACAACATGGCAGTTAGGGGCGCTGACGCTCCACACAGTTGAAATTCACATGTAACGTTTAACTCCCCCAAAACTTAACTAATGGCCTGCTGTTGACCAATAACATCATCAGTTGATTAACGCCTGTTTTTATGTTACATGTATTGTATGCTGTATTCTTACAGTAAAGTAAGCTAGAGGAAAGAAAATGTCGTTAAGAAAATCCTGAGGAAGAGAAACTGTATTTGCTATTCATCAAGTTGAAGTAGATCATCACAAATGTCTTCATTCTCATCATCTTCACATTGAGTAGGCTGAGGAGGAGGAGGAGGAGGAAGAGGAGGGGTTGGTCTTGCAGTCTCAGGTGGCAGAGGCAGAGGAAAATCTGAGCATAAGTGGACCCCTGCGGTTCAAACCGTACATACGAAATATTATTTCAGTATATAATCAAAATACAAAAATTACTAAAAAGATTTTACATTATCTTTTCTTTTTTTGTGCTAAGTCTTCAAAATCCCGTGTGTCTTACAGTATATCTCAGTTTGGACGAGCCACATTTTAAGTGCTCACTGGTGGCTAGCAGTTTCCTTACCAGACAGCGCAAGCCTAGAGACTGGGGGTCGGGGGGAAGATTCCGGAATTATCAGCGGAGAGGTATTAAGCCATTAAGGAGAGTGGATAAGATGTTTTTGGCAGAGAGTTCAGAGAGGCCTGGGAAATGTCTCCATTTTCACTTTGGGGGCATATAAACTAGGAAGAAAAACTGTCAAAGTAAACTTGAGAAGTTACGAGATTAACCAGGAGTTGTAGGAGCGAAAAGAAGAGTGAGTTTCAAGAGGGTTTGTGTTTAAACACTGCTAAGAGGTCAACAAGGATTTCCTGGTTCAGTTATGTTGAAAAATAATCCTGTGTTAGAGCCTTTCCAGGTAAGACTCTCTTCTATCAATCCCTTACATTACAGCGTGATAGAAATAATCCATTCCTCCTCTTTAGGGTTTGACACAGTCATCCTTCTGAAAAGTATCAGCCCAGAGATTTGTATCATTACAAAAATCTCGTGAATGTGGATACAGAATTGCTGGAAATTATATTGAAAATATGAGAAGTCTAAAAGATATACATCAAAGTTATTTGCTAATTATAACAAAACCGTAGCACAGGAGAGTAATATAAAGGGGAAGAAATTGCAGGAAAAATTGAGCAAGGCAAGCTCTTTCCTAAGACAGAAAAAGTGATTGAATCGAAGGATGATGAGCACCTATGAAAGGCATTAAGCTCCTTTCCCCATGGAGACACTGGATTTGTTTTTGCAAATGTGTATACCAGGCAAGTGAAGGCTGCATTATGGCCTATAACTTTCTGGAAGGCAGGAAATTGAAGAGATTGCAGAAAAATACCACCAGAAATGTGCCCAGCATTGGCAGAGTGAGGGGAGAGCAGTTCAATTTGGACTGCTCAGTTGGTAGAGCCAAGAGGATCATGCTGGCCGCCTCTTAGACTCAGTAAGAGGAGCGGCGTTCCAGAGAGCCAGGAAGATGGACCCAGAAGCGAACACACCCATGGTTTTTGAAGCCTAGCACAGGAAAAAAAAGTCACTAATGTTTGTGAGTCAAGTAAACAGATTTGAGAGACTGAGGTCACCCAGGAACTGTCATTAGGTATCTCTATACTTAACATTTGAGCTAAATATATTTTCTGTTAATTAAAACTCTCAGTGTAGCTGTGGTTTTGAGTACTTTTCTCCCATTTCAGATATTCCCCAGAGTGCTGGGGATGCTCCCCTTGGTGATAGCTATGAAATAACTCAGTAGGACTAAAAGGTACCAGTGAATATGTGCTACATATAGGGTACTATACAGACTTATTTCTGATTGGCTTTTTTCTTTTCATTTGTATTTCTCCTTTAAAATGAGAAAGAAGTTTATGATTACTTAAGGGGTCCAGTAAGCTAGATTTTAGTTCATCATGTCTAAATTTAACATACATATACATCAAATGTTTTCCTTATTTCATTTTTTGTTTTTTAACTTTAAGAAATCTTAAGAGCTTTATCCAGGGATAATCTATATACACATGCAATATTTAAAGTATACAATATGATAAATTTTGACACATATGTGTATACACACATACAGATACACACACAGGAAATTGCTACCAAACCAAGATAATGACCCCCCAAAGTTTCCTGGTATCCCTTGGTTATCCCTCTCTCCTGTTCCTTTCTGTCCTAAGGCAATCACTGATCTGTTTCCATATAGATAAGTTTTCATTTTCTAGAACCTAATAAAAATGGGTCCATACAGTATGTACTCATTTTTTTGTTTGGTTTCTTTCATGCAGGTTAGTTTCATATTCACCTGTGTTCTTACCCATGTCATTCACTCTCTTATTGCCGAGTAGTACTCTACTTTATGGATGTATCACAATTTGTTTATCCTTTTGTTCATGAAAATTTATTTCCAATTTTGGGTTATTACAAATAAAGCTGCTATGAACATCCGTGTATTAGTCTTTGGGTGAACATACGCTTTCTCTGCTCTTAAGGATGTACCTAGGAGTAAATGGCTGGATCACGTGGTATGCGTATGTTTAACTTTCTAAGAAAGTGCCAAACTGTTTTCCAAAGTGATTGTGACATTTGACATTCCCACCAGCAGTATATGAGAGCATCCTTGCCAATACTTGGTATGGTCAGTTTTTTTGATTTGAGACATTCTAATAGGTGTGTCATAGTATCTCATGACTTCAATTTCAATTTTCCTAATGATTAATAATGCAGATAGAACATCATTTTTATATGCGTGTATGCCAACTATATAACTCCTTTGGTAAAGGGTCTGCTCACATTTTTTGACCATTTTTAAATTGGGTTGTACATTTTCTTATTGTTGAGTTTTGAGTGTTCTGTGTATATTCTGCATACAAGTTCTTTACTGTATCCAATAAATTTGCAAATATTTTCCTGCAGTTTATAGCTAGTCTTTTCATTCTCTTAACTGTACCTTTTGAAGAGGAGAAGTTCTTAATGTTGATGAAGTCTAATTTATTTTTTAATGGATTATGTTTTTGGTGTCGTATCCAAGAAATATTTGCCTAACACATGGCCGCAACGATTTCATGTTTTCTTCTGGAAGTTTTATAACTTTTGGTTTTACATTTAGGTCTGTGATCCATTTAAGTAAACTTTCGTTTATGACATAGGTATGAATTGAAGTTCATTTTGGGGGCATATGTACATTATTTATTGAAAAGACTGCCTTTTTCTCTCAATTTCTTTTGCAACTAAAAAATCAATTGAATATATATGTTTCATTCCATTATTATGTTTGTCTATAATTATGCCAATACCACACTGTCTTAATTACTATAACTGTATAAGCCTTAAAGTTAGGTGGTGGAAGTCTTCCTATCTTACTCTTTTTTCAAAGTTGTTTTGGTTATTCTAGTTCCTTTGCATTGCCATAGGAATTTTAAAATCAGTTTTCCAATTTCTACAGGAATTGCTTCCTGGAATTTTGATTGGAATGGCATTGAATCTTTATATCTTTAGGGAAAAATTGACGTCTTAATAATATCAAGTCTCTCACTCCATAAACAAGTGATATTTCCATTAATTCAAGTCTTATTTTATATCTCTCGGCAATATTTTATAGTTTTGTTGTCTATGTCTTTCAAATCCTTTGTCAAATTAATCTGTATGTATTTAACATTTTGGGTGCTACTATAAGTGGTATTTTTAAAATTTTAATTTCTGATCGTTTATTGATATTACATAGAAATAGAATTAATTTTCGTATGTTAATCTTGTATCCTGCCACTTTGCTAAACTCACTTATTTGTTCTAGTAGGTTTTTGGAGATTCCATCAAATTTTCTTCATAGACCAGGGGTCAGAAAATTTTTTCTCTAAAAGGCCAGATGGTAAATATTTTAGATTTAATGGGCCACACACAGTGTCTATCACAGAGTCTTTGTTTTGTCATTGTTGTTATTTTTATTATTATTTATAACCATACAAAAATTTAAAAAATATTCTTCATTCTGTGAGCAGTGCAAAAACAGATGACAATTATGTCATCTGTGAATAGTTTTTCTTCTTCTTTTTCAACCTGGATGCCTTTTAGTTATTTATTTATTTTTTTTTTTACCTGATTCCACTGGCCAGAAATTCCTACACAAGTTGAGCATCCCTAATCTGAAAATCTGAAATCCAAATTGCTCCAAAGTCCAAAACTTTTTGAGTGCCAGTATGATGCCACAGGTGGAAAAATTCCACACCTGACCTCATGTGACAGTTTGCAGTAAAAATGCAGAAAAAAACTTTGTTTCATGCATAAAATTATCAAAAATATTATATGAAATTACCTTCAGGCTGTGTGTATATGGAAGATAAATAAATTTTTGTTTAGACTTGGGTCCCATCCCAAAGATATCTCATTATGTATATAAAAATATTCTAAAATCTGAAAAAAATCCAAAATTTGCAATAATTCTTATCCCAAACATTTTGGATAAGTGATACTTAACCTGTACAATGTTGAAAATAAGTGATAAGAGCAAATACTGTAGTCATATGCCTTATCTTGGGGGAATGTGTTCAGTTTTTGACCATTAAATCTGATGTTAGTATAGGTTTTTCATAGGTGACCTTTATCAGGTTGGAAATTTCCCTTCTACTACTACTTTGATGAGAATATTTCATCAGGAATAGATGTTGTTTTTTGACAAACATTTTTTCTATATCTACCTGAGATTATCTTGGGTTTTTTCTTTTTTATTATCATGAGTTACATTGATTGGTTTTCAAATGTTAAATCAACTCAGCATAACTGGCCTGGGATAAACCCACTGGGCCACGATGTGTTATACATTATTGAACACAATTTGCTAAAATGTTGCTCAGAATTTTGCACCTATATTTGTAAGGGATATTGGTCTGTAGTATTCTTTCCTTGCAATGTCTTTGTTTTTGTATGAGGGTAATGCTGGCTTCAGTGAATTAGTTGGGACGTGTTCCTTCCTCTTTAATTTTCTGGAAGAGTTTTATAGTACTGCTATTTTTTTCTCCTTAAATATTTGGTAGAATTCACAAGTAAAGCCATCTGGACATAAATTTTTCATGTTGGGAAGGTTTTAAATTACAAAATCCAATTTCTTTAACCAATATAGGGCTGTTTAAGTTATTTATTTCTTCTTGAATGAGCTTTGGTAGCTTGAGTCTTTCAAGGAATTAATTCATTTCATCTAAGTTGTCAATTCTTTATCCTTTTATTATATAATGAATATGTAGTTAATGGCACTTCTTTCATTCATGATATTGGTAAATTTTGTCTTCTCTTTGCTCCCAATCAAAGAGAAGGCAAAAATTCTGGCTAGAACTCTATCAGTTCTTTCGATCTTCTGCAAGAACCACTTTTTGGTTTCATTGATTTTCTCTGTTGTTTTTGTGTTTTCTGTTTCACTGATTTCCAATTTGATCTTTCTTACTTCTTTTCTTCTGCTTCCTTTAGGGTTTCACTTGCTCTTCTTTGTCTAGTTTTTTTTTTTTTTAAGGTGGAAACTAAGATAAATATTTGACATTTTAATTCTTTTCTAATATGGGTACTTACTGCTAGATATTTCCCTCTAATACTGCTTCAGCAGCATCACAGAAATTTCAGTATGTTGTGTTTCATTTTCAATCAGTTAAAAATACTTTGTAATTTCCCTTTTGATTTCTTCTTCTATGGATTATTTAAAAGTGTGTCCTTTAGTTTCCAAATATTTGGGAATTTCCCAACAACCTTTCTGTGATTGATTTATAATTTAATCCTATCATAGTTAAAGAATATACATTGTATTACCTGAATATTTAAAGTGTTTTTGAAACTTGTTCTGTGGTCCAGAATACGGTTTTTCTTGTTAAGGCTCCACAAGTACTTGAAAAGAATAAGTACTCTGATATGTTTGGGTAAAGAGGTCTACAATATTTAATAAGGTCAAGTTTGTTATTAAATAATATTGTTATTCAGTTATTCTACATCTTTGTTAATTTCCTGACTACTTGTTCTATCAGTTATTGTGGATTTGTCAATTTCTTCTTACAATTCTATCAGGTTTTTTTTCTTTATGTATTTTGAAGCTCTCTAATTAGGTGCATAAATATTTAGAAATGTTATGTTCTCTCAAAGACCCCTTTTTTATTATGAAATGATCATCTTTAACCCTGGTCATATCTTTGTTTTGAAAATTTTTTCTGATATTAATATAGACACTGTTGTTCTTGTTTTGGGGGGGTGTAGCATTAGGATGCTAATTCTATATCTTTTTCTCTCCTATACCCTATTTGTATCTTTTTATTGAAAGTGGGTATTTGTAGGCAGAACATAATTGGGGCTTGTTCTTTTATTCAAATCACAACCTCTGCCTTTATTGGAAGGGGGAGTGTTCACACTATTTACATTTAATGTGATACTGACATGGTTGGCTTTAAATATATCATCTTGTTATTTGTTTTCTATTTTTCCCATCCACTCTTTCTCTCTTTACTCTTGTTTTTCTGCCTCCTCTTGGATTAACTGAACATTTTTTATTATTCTATTTTATCTCCCTTGTTGGCTTATTAATTATTCTTTGTTATTTTAATGGTTAATTTAGAGTTTATAGTATGCATATTTAATTTAGTACAGCGTACCTTCAAGTAATGTTATACATATAAACATATAATTTAAGAATCATGCAACAATATGCTTCCATTTTTGCCCTTCTGGCATTTGTGCTATTGTTGTCAGACATTTGATTCCTGAAAATGTTATAAACTCCACAATACCTTGTTCTTGTTTGGGGCTGTAAACAGTCAATTATGCAATTATATTTTACAGAGATTTAAATAAAACATTTGTACCCCCATAGTATGCTGAAATAAAAAAAATTTAAAATAAATAAATAAGAAAAAATATGTTTTATATTTACCCTCATAGTCACTATTTCCAGTGCTATTTCCTTTCTGTAAATGCAGATTTTCTTCTGGTATAATTTTCCTTCTTCCTTAAGGACTTTTAACATTTCTTGTAGTGCAGTTCTGTTTGTGATAAATTCTCTCAGCTTTTATACGTCTAAAAAAGACTTTACTTTTGTCTTTGTTTTTGAAAATATTTTTGATGGGTGTAGAATGTTGTGTTGACCCTTTTTTTCCCTCAGATCTTTGAACGTGGTGCTCCATTTCATGCTCACTTGCATTGTTTTTGAGAAGAAACCCATTATCATCCTTACGTTCATTCATCTGTATGTCATATGTCTTTTTTCTTCAGCTGCTTTTAAGATTTTCTCATTTTCACTGGTTTTTGAGCAATTTGTTGCTCAGCCAGTCTCTTAGATCTGTGCGCTTATAGTTTTCACAGATTCAGATAATTTTCGACCATTATTTCTACAAATATTGATACTTTTCCTGTCCCCTTCTCTTTCTACTGTCCCCATAAACTCCAATTTCACCTATATTTGGCTACTTAAAATTTTCCCACAGCTCCCTGAGGCTCCGTTCAGTTTTTCAGTCTTTTTTCTCTCTGTGTGTTTTAAATTGGGATGTTTCTGTTTCTGTGTCTTCACATTCACCGATACTATTTTCTGCAGTGTCTAATTCGCCTTTATTTCCACCCCATGTATTTTACATCTGCAATACTGTAATTTTCATCTCTTCAGGTCTGATTTGGTTCTTCCTTTACATCTTTGACGTCTCTACTTAGCACATTGAGTCTTTCCTCTGGCTTCTTGCACCACACACGTAATCCAGTGCAAATATCATTTCTGGGTTGTTTTCAATTGCTTGATATTTCTCCTTATTATGACTCATGGGATGCCAAACATAGTGAATTTTAACATGTCGTGTGCTGGGTTTTGATTTTTTTCTTTTTGGTATGTTTATGAATATTCTTGAGCTTTGTCGTAGGATGCAGTTACGTTACTTCGAACCAATATGATCCTTCCAGTTCTTGCTTTCATGCTTTGTTAGCAAGACTAGAGTAGGCTGATTCTGTCCCACTACTGAGGCAAGATCCTTGTGGGTTCTCTACCTCATATCCCAAACATGATGACTTCTCCACTCTGAGTGCTGGGATCAGACGCTGTTCCTCCCCTGCCATGGTTTCAAGACCGTTGCATGTAATCTTTCTGGGTGGTCTTTTTCTTGCCCTCAAGCCGTTTCCTCTCACACAGGGTCTGAGTAGTGCTGCGCTGAAGATTTGAGAGGCACCTGCTGCAGATCCTGGAGTTGTCTGCTCAGCTCTCTCCTCTCCAGTCATTTGCCCTGAAAACTCTTGTCCTAGTAGCTCCCCAAGATTTCCAGCTCTGTCTCCTCAACTCAGGGAGACTCCCAAGCTTGGTTTTGGGGTCCCCTTCTCTGTGCTGCAGCCTGTCAGCTCTCTCCAGGCAGTGTCTGGGACCATCTCAGGACTCAGCTTCTTTGTTTCTCTCCTCTCAGGAATCACGGCCTTTTGTTGTCTGATGTCCAATATCTTGAAAGTCATTGTTGCACATTCTTTTCCATTTTTAAATTATTTTGGATGGGAAGATAAATCCAGTCTTTACTCTATTTTTTTTAAAAGCAAATACTTCTTATTTTTTCTACATCAAAATTAAGAACATTTATATGATGAAATATTGCCTGATCCAAGTGTAAATATGTATAAAATATAACAATGTGTAACACAAATGACAATACCTATATTAGTTTTATTTATTTTCTAGTGCATGATTACCTTTATTTGTTGGAAAATCCACCAATTTATTTGAGGTTAGGACAGTCAATCAAAGATCCCCATTGTATCTAGATTGAAATATATTAATAAATCAGTATCTCTAGCAGAGATATCTTATATTAAAATTTTAAACGTTTTCTTACAATCTTGGCATTTAAAAAGTAGATACAGAATTGATTTTCACATATGACATAGCAAGAAAACTAAGAATTAATCATTTGAATCCTTGATGATAATATTTTTTGCTTGGTAATAATTATATTCATTTAAATTTCAGAATATCATGGGGGTACAAACGTTTTGGTTACATGTATCATTTTTGTACAGTTTGAGTCAATGTTATGAGTGTGCCTTACTCTATCTTGACATGAAGGAGAATTCTTGCTTTCTTTTTATATTTTCTCTTATATAATAAATTCATAGAAAGAGCTGGTAGAGGCGAGTTTTCTATTTTAAACACACGATTTGCAGATGAGGAAACCAAGGCCCAAATAAGTGAAATACCTAAACCCGCACAATCGATACATGATGTCACATCGTTTAGTGCTGTGCCCACTTGACTAGCAAATTTCAAACTGTCTCATGGACCCTTGGGTTCCGCTGGCAGAGATCCAGGTCTAGAATTCAGCAAAGGGGAAGACAGTGTTTGGGATGGGGGCATCGCCTACTTCAACTAAAGCAGCTACATGTTCTATTTTGTATCTTAGAATTGTTCGTGAGGTCTTCTTTCAAAATTGCTTTTTTGCTACTTTAAAAAGAATTGGAAATTACTAGGCCATCTTGCTCTTTGATAGTTCTGTTTAGAAAGCCCATTAGAAACCATCTTTTCCATATTTATTTAGCACTTTGCTTCTCTAGGAGAGAAGAGTTTACAAAAAGAAGAATCTCTTCCGTAGGAATTAAGAATGCTAATCTTCATTTTCTGTGTGTGTTCTTATAAATTTAGTGCTTATAAAATTGTGATACAAGAGAATGACTCTTTAAAGCCACTATTTTTTTGTTTCTTTTTAAGTTTTCCTTGCAGAGCTCCAGGCAATGCCTGTGCCGCTGAGGTTGTTCAATGGTTTTCTAAAACATCCAGGGAGCCCTTGAAAAAAAATCCAGCGTGCCTAGGAGGGTCTGAGCTGATAGAATACTGGTGTCCTTCATCCAAGCAACTCTGCCTCCCTGGAATAAATCCCCCTTGCTTCTGCTCGGTCTAATCCAACTCCTCCACCACCCCATGCTCTGCCAAATGAATTTCCCTCCCTTCTTAGGACCTAGAGGTGAGAAAAGATGAAAAAGAAAGCTGCCTGTAAGTGTAGCAAAAGTGCTAGATAATAAAGAAAAGGATTTCATACCCTGTCGCTTATTCGGCTATTGCAAAAGCACAGTCACATGGATTCTACTCCACCTTCTCCATGAGCCAGTGAGTTGGGAACTGTCACTATCCCAGTTTCGCAGATAAAGAAACCGAGTTTTGTAGAGATCAATTCACTTTCCCCAAATCACCCAGGTCAGGAGGAAAGGGCTGGAGAGATGGTTCCAGGGGCCGTTCCCTGAAGCACCGCTGGAAGGTGGCGCCAAAGCGCCCCCGCACACGTGTGCCTGTGGGTGCCGGGGTCTCGGGGTGCTGCTGAAGGACTGACCTGCTTGGGCATCTCCGCTGAACGAGTGGAGCCCAGAGAGGAAGCAGACTTGGCGGAGAAGCCGCTTGTTTCATAGTGGATGATGTTGGCCCTTGCTGTGACAGCCCTCACATCCTTTCTTGAAAATCTGCCCCGAGGGCCCTGTTTCTCTCCTTGGTTTTAATGATTTTCCGGCCTCTCTTGCTGCCCTTGTAACTTCTGTATATTCTTAATTTACGCCAATTAAACATGATTACTAGCAAGGGTTGTAGTACATGAAGTTGAAACCAGATGATTTTGTAATTTAAAAAAATAACTTTATATTTACTTCCTTTGCATAGACTTTAATAAGGGCAGATTTATTTTCCAAAGGTAACGAATGTTTGCTAGGATTAGTTAATTGAGTTAATAGTAACGATATTTTATGCTGTATGTGCTTATATACGTACCTGGCATTTTTACAATTAAGAAAATTGAAACCAAAAAACCTGAATGCATGAGCTTTGGACATAATTCAAACCTTTTTTGCCATCCTATATCAAGTTTATAAACCTACTTATATGAGCTATATTCCAAAAGTCCAAGACCCTTGTAACTAGTTATCTTTTATATATCTTTTTCTTTTCTTTTTAAAAACATTTCCTACCACCAAGGTGCAAACTTCTAGGTACTATAAATAGCCTTAGTTACATATTATTAATATAAAAAGGAAAATCCCTAATTGAAGAAATTATATTGAAAATGTAAGTTCAAACTAGAAACCTGGGACAAAAAGTTTCGTGCCTCTTAGCGTATCACAAATGATAGCATCTGTTCTTAAAGTCATACAACTTCTTGTGAGTTACCTACTCACACAATGCTCTGAATATTATGGAACAATTCTAGCAGTTACTCTTGTGTCATCTTGCCAGACTGTGGTCCATTTGTAGCAGTGTTTCCCGAAGTATGTTCTATAGTCAACCTGTCCAGAAGCAATATGGGGCTTGTTAAAAAAAAAATAATTATATATATATATATGTTGCTGGGTCATGCTCTAGATGAACTGAGAGAGTGCCATTAATAGCACCGGGAACCTGCATCTTAGCCAAGCTCCTGAGGTGTCTGGGAAGCACACCGAAGCCTGAGAACCACTGACCCACGGGCATTTCAGTGGCAAGAGAGCTAGACTATCATCTCTACTGGTCAACCGTGATGCAGACCAGAGAAACAAAAATCAACCTTTCCAAAGGAAAAGGTTAGAGAACCCCTGGTGACGATGAGTCCATTGAATGGAAAGCTTTATTGACTCAGCAAATACCGACTGTGGACTTAGACTGGAATTGCGACAGGCAAGTAGGTGTGGCTGTCGGGTTTGCAGCGCCCCGTGTGTGCACGGCAGTCTGTCTAGGACACTTTATTTGTTCCTCACCCCCCCCCCAAAAAAGACCAAGAAAGAGGAATTTCTGCTAATACTGACTGTAAAAGATGTGTATTCCTATAGCTGAGAGAAGGCTGAATTTGCAGGTCACCTGGTCTAAGATGCCATCTGCAAAGCTGCCAGCTTTGAAAATAGGAACGTAAGATCTGAAACACGGTGCCGGGTCCCGGCCAATCAATTCATGGTGTTTCCTTCGAAAGGGAGTCAACGGCAGCAAGTCAGATGGTGTATGACTGTCTTCTAGAACAGTGCAGCCCATCGGCAGAGAACCCTGTCACGTAGGTGTGGCACACTGGCATATAAGGCGACCTGCGGCCTGGAGGCAACTGGCTTGGGCTTTCCTTGCTCAAGGCCTCTGTCAGCTGCCCAAGAGCTAAAGACTTACTATTCACAGCGTGGTCCCAGATGGAGAGCAACCGCACCACCTGGGTGCTTGCCAGAAATGCAGGACCTCAGACCCACACCCCACCTACTGGATCAGAATCCGCATTTTAACAGGACCCCCCAGATCATCCACATGCAGTTAAGTGTGAGAACCCTGGACACTCCGCTTTAACATAAACTTAGAAAAAGGAATCAAACTGCATCGAAATATTCCTTCCGTGATTCCTTTTATTAGCCATTCAAATTTGATATAATTTTAAGCTTTTCTACAAAATTTATTTAGATGTATAGTTGACCCTTGAACAACACAGGGATTAGGGGCACTGACCCCCAAGGCAGTCAAAAATCTGCATATAACTTTTGACTGCCCCCAAATTTAACTGCTAATAGCCTACTGTTCACCGGAAGCCTTACCTACGCAGTCGATAAACACATAGTTTTTCTGTTGTATCATATATTGTATTTTTACAATTCATTAAGTGGAGGTGGATCGTCATAAAGGTCTTCATCCTCATCATCTCCACGTTGAGAGCCCAGGAGGAGGAGGAGGAGGAGGAAGAGGAAGGGTTGGTCTTGCTGTCTCAGGGTGGCAGAGGCGGAAAGAAATCTAAATATAAGTTTGAACAAATTTGAAACCACACTGTTCAAATTTGTGTTGTTCAAGGGTCAACTATATACTAAATGTATAAATGTAATTCAATTTTTATACTCATAAACTTTTCAATATAAATTGCTGAAAATCCTAATTTGAGATAATAGGTGGTCACTATAACTCTTCTAAACTCTTCTTAAAGAGTTTCTATTATCATCCCAAAGCACCATTTGGACAAGAAGCCTCTTAAGTCTCTGCTCTCCATGTTTAGCCTATTTGTATTCTCAATTAATGTATTAAAATTTTCAGTATTAAATTTTATAGTTACGTGTCAGGTAATCAAGAACATGTACAGTCACTCTCCATCAGCCATTCGCTTTTGTACTCAGTCAGGCTGGGTGGCACACTACAGCATTCACTACAATTGTATTCAAACTGTATCTACACTGGAATGGTGTGGACATTATTACCGATTCAGCTGGATCTTGTCCTAACCTTCAGGATTTTCATGCACAGATTTGTGTGCAGGTAGCTGTTTTTATTTTATGGGACTGTACTTCACAATAAAGGGCTTCAACCTATTTTTATTTTTTTTTTTACCTATGACACCAGTTTCTAGTTTTCTAAGTTATTCCAGATACAGTGTTCTAATTTATTTTAGATACCAGTTTCTAGTTTATTCTAGAGGATATATGTTACTTTATATATAATCACAGACATTATTTACAGATTATACAGTATTTGTCCAACATTCTGAGGAATTTATGAATGGGAAATTTCAACATGAAACTTTTGTTCTAGAATCCTCTACATATTAGAAGAATGAGAGTAAGTTGAGTCTGTTACAAAGAGTGCTGCTGTGAGCATTCTTGACATGTATTTTGGTGCATATAAACAATGGTTAATGTTGGGTATATGCCCAGGAGCAGAATTGCTGGGTCAAAGGGTGTATGTGTAAATGCTTTTAGTAGTTATCATTAAATTATTATTTTTACTCCACTGATTTCATGCCAGATGAGAGTTCAAATATAAAACTTGGATAAATACGTTTGTTTATTCAAAATTTAAATTAATCAACTTCTTTGACATTTCCTTTCACTTTATCATTCAAATTTATTTAAAGATTTTACTGTGGGGAATTAGTTTTTGCCTTTTACTTTAATTGAATCTATCCGGACGTGGTCCATGGCTTTATAGAATCTTTGGAAGACGGTTTTTTATACTTTTGAATTTTCTGTTTAACAAATTAATCCTTCAAATGGTAGAAGATTGATCAATTTGTGAAAAGAGGCGATTCCACCCCACTCCATTCCCATACATTGGTTATTAATTAATAAAATCAGAGGAAATATGCATTGCTAATTGAGGGCAAGATCTCATGAAAAGTGTGGTCAGCAGTGACCACGTATGCTCAGTGTAGGAAATGGCTCCTCCTTCGCAAGGGCCCCCTTCCTTCAGAGGAATGAATACAGATCCGGGGCACAGATTCTCAACACAGGCAGGCCCTGCCCTTCTGCTCACCACCAGCAGAAGTCAGGAAAACAGAGTAAGCCCAGGGACCTCATAACCCTCTCAAGCTCTGCAGAAGAGCCTGGTCAAAAGCAAGTGAATGAGGACGCCAAGAAGATCAGGGTCGCTGAGGCCGAATAAGGGAGCCAGAGAGCAACACGAGATGTGTTTGGCGAGCTGGGCAAGGGTGAGGTTACACGGGGACTTCCAGGCCACATGAAGAATTGGGATTTTATTCTAGATTACCGAGAAGCCATTGAAAAGAAATTTTTAGAACAGTGACATGATCCAATTTGTGTTTTTATAAGATCACTCTTGGAGGTGTTCAGGGGGTGGGTCCGAAATCGTGGAAGCAGGTCCGTGTCAGGCTGGCGAGCCGTCAGTGCATGCGAACATGGTGGCCGCAGCGGGACTTCATTGCAGACTGGATGTGAGACTCGGGGAACAGGAAGAGCTAGGGACCCATTCACAAACCTTTTTTGTACTACAGAGAACTAACAGTTGCTAGCAAGGCCATTTTTATTTTAAATTTCATCAGATCATTTGGAGTCACCCATTAAGTAAACAATTAGCCGATATTAGAATATTAGGCTTAATAAGTAGACTTGCAAATAGTTAATATAAATAGCTGATAAATATAAAATGTGTATTACAGGTTGAATTTTTTTTTTTTGGAGACAGAGTCTCGCTCTGTCACCCAGGCTAGAACGCGGTGGCGTCAGCCTAGCTCACAGCAGCCTCAAACTCCTGGGCTCAAGGGTTCCTCCTGCCTC
>RJWJ010016983.1:0-28484 GCA_004363605.1 Indri indri
CCATGACACATAAAATGTATACTAAATAAATTTGTGTGTGCTTTTTTCTTGTTACTATGTCTTTTGTGATAGGGCTTCAGCCATAAACCTAGGCTAGATCAATAAAAAGACATTTGCCCCTGTACTGATAATCCAGGATAAACTCTACTTTCCAGGTCTTTAACTCAATTGCATCTTTGTTATATAAGATGACGTTCACTCTTTTGCCATGGAAAGTAATATTCACAGGTTGTGGGGATTAGGACTGTTGTCCTAGCTTTGGGACCACCACTCAGCCCACGACATGTGGTAAATAGGTTTATTTACTGTAGGACTCCTCTAATATGCGCACGTACGTTGTGGCCCTCTGAGAGGAGTTCATGGTATGGAGCATATCTCACCACGGGGCGTGGCCCAGGTGCCATCCTGGAGTGAGTCTAAACTGGTGGCTAGAAAGCCATCATCTGTGAATCGCCCTTTGTATGGTATGTATTTCCAAATGCATTCATCCAGGGTTTGCTCTGCCACTCATCCACTTCTCTGCAGTTTGCAAGGTGAGCCCAGAAAATCAGCTAGCTGGCACGCCTGCAGCAGAGGTTCAAGGTTTGGCTAGAAGAGCAGCGGGCTGTGCCACTGGCCCCGTGAGGAAAGCCCCTCCCAGGACCTGGCACGCAGTTTGCTTTGCTGTCAGGCCCCTGGCTGTGCCCGATGCGAGACGCTCCAGTCTCATCTCAGTTCTTTCTCAGCAAACACATAAGTTACCCTTTATTGCCAGGTTCCCAGAACATACTGGCTCACTCTTTCTTTCTTTCTGGTGATATGCCAGAGGGGATTCCCTGACAACCACATTGGAACTTGTGTATCTGTCCTTTCCTGCTAGAAGTCCATCTTGATGGAGGAGGCTGGAGGGATGAATTCACAATCCAACCCCCTTTCAGAGCCTTATTAACCATAAGCTTCTGTGGTTTGAATCTTCTGAAAGCTGCTCTGCATGCCGGCCCCACAATTTGCCTTCCCTGGATTGTTTATGGATCAAGGCCATCAGTGTTCTCTACAAGGACAACCTTGCTCATTGTGAAAATGTGTGTCCTTTCCACAGCCTCTTCCTATTTCATGTAACAGATTTTAAAAGTAATTTCTTGAGGGCCTGCTGGTTTGTATGTACACTACAGGCCTATGGCCAAGGACCATAACTTTTAAATAATTTTGCATGTGCAGATCAGTTTATTCACTTCTGGCACCACTGTTACCAGTTACTTAGATTCAAATTCAGCTTTGTCAAGGCTTAAGTTGAGTAACATCTTCCCTAATCCCTTTTAATTTTTTGAAACATGGAATCATTGAAGTCCAGTTGACTTAACTTTAAATATAAAGTTTGGAAATTTCTGGCCTTACTGGACGGTTTTGACATAAATTTCATAAAAACTTTTCTTTATCAAGTGCCTACTACATGCTGGACGCTTTCCTACATTTTTGTCAATTTTCCTAAAAATGTGGTGGTCAGCAAACTCCTGGGGGTCTGAGGATATACTATCATTCTCCCATTTGGATGGTAATTGTGAAAAAAAAAACTATTATGAGCAAATTTGGAATCATCCAAATGATCTCAGCTTAGTAGAATTTCATGATTTGGTGCTTACATTCGTACTGTTTTAAAGGCTGAACTAACATTAACTTTTTGAATAGTCTTGAAGTGTTAAGAAAGGAATATATGAATGAGACCTCTGTATTTCATGAAGGCAAAATGGCATCATTAATGAAAGCTTCTGAGTCATTTAAATAGAGAAACGGATGGGAGAATTGAATCATCCCCCAGCACAAGGTGATACAGGGGCTCTGTGCTGGAAACCATGGAATTCACATCTGTGTGGTCCACAGTTCCCATCCTTAGAGGTACCAATGTGTTGTAAGGGTGGTGGATAATTAAAGTTAGCATCACCATAAAAATGAAGAATAGCTGCAATAATCATGGTGATTCAAATAGGTTTATTGTGCTCAGAAACCAAAAGAATCCAGTGGGCAAAAGTGAAATAAAGAAAATAAGCAGGTGTATCTATCACTAAAAGCAATATTTGCAATACAGTTTCTACAAAACAAAACTATTTGTTATGTTACATTAATACTATTATTCAGAATGTTACTGGCTCTCTGGTTTGCAGGTCTCTCCTTTGTGAATCATTTTTTGGTTTATAATTGTTTATGAGATATAAGAAATAGCTTCACCTAATTTGCACATTTTTAAGTAAATTGTGATTTAAAAAAAAACAAAAAACAAAAAACATTTAGGCCGGACGCGGTGGCTCATACCTGTAATCCTAGCACTCTGGGAGGCCGAGGCAGGAGGATTGCGCAAGGTCAGGAGTTCGAGACCAGCCTGAGCAAGAGTGAGACGCTCCCCACCCCCCGTCTCTACTAAAAATAGAAAGAAATTAGCTGGACAACTAAAAATACATAGAAAAAATTAGCCAGGCATGGTGGTGCATGCCTGTAATCCCAGCTACTCAGGTGGCTGAGGCAGAAGGATTACTTGAGCCCAGGAGTTTGAGGTTGCTGTGAGCTAGGCTAATGCTATGGCACTCAACCCTGGGGAACAGAGTGAGACTCTGTCTCAAAAAAAAAAATTTAAAATATCCCTGGAGTCATTTAATCCTTACACGTGTGGAGTTGGCATTATTGTCCCCATTTTATAGGGGAACTGGAGCTTAGGAGATATAGAAATTTGTCTCTGCAAATAAAAAGCAAGCCAGATTAGAATTCAGGCTACCTAATCCTAATTACTTCCTAAAGCAAAACATGTTATCTTGAATAGAATGTCTGGCTTCTGGGTCATTTTATGAAATTGTAATTCACTGAAAACCATTTCACTGAACAACCAAAAAGACCAGCCAAAAGCTAGTCAAAGGCTCTTCTCATTCAAGGAAAAAAAAGAACCCAAGTACTTAGTTCCCCCAAATGCTATCAGACAATTATGTTAAACTCGGTCTAGAAAAGTTTGCTAGAGCTATACACTACCCTATGGAGAAACAGAAGCAGACAAGGGCAGGGGCTGGGGTTGGAGCAGGAACAGGAGCAGAGGAGAAGTCCAAAGAGAGAGTGAGAACAGCACAAATGGATGTAAAGGAAAGCTCAGGCATTCACACTTAAAAGAATCCTGGACTAACAATTCCAAGCTAAAGGAGTCGCAGCAAAGTTGAGGCAGAACCGAAACTTGGGGAAAGACCTTAGGTATTCACGTGGATTCACTAATTGGCAAATTTATTTTTGGAGAATTGTCCTTTGGACTGAGTCCATTCTTGTCTTGTGTGAAATCTAGATTGGGGGATAATTCTTCACCAATAGTGAACTGTGCTGGGAAGCTTGATCTTGCCTGGGTTTCCTGCATTCTGCCAGGTCTGCAGATTTAAGAAAGAAGGAAGTCTTTTGGGGGGCTCTTCTTTCCCCATTGTTGCTCTTCGCTCTCCACAGGTCCCTATGGTCACCAGGCATTTAGTAGAACTAGCGTTCCCTACCTCTTTGGGAAAAGCTACAGCCCCAGGGCAATTGAAATAGCTGGTGATGGCTGCCAGCCCAGATGAGGGCTTCAGTTATGGTAGGAGGATTAAGTAACACACGTGACAGGAATTTCTTAGAAGAGTCCTTGTGGAAGGACCAGAATCTGAATTTCATGGAAGAATTTGGGGGACCCAAATTTGATTCTGGGGGTTCTGATAACCTTAGGAGGAAGAGGCAGCAGGGATAGAGGAGGAAGTCTTATTAGGTTCATCGTTGCTAGAAGATTATCCACTGTTTGGGTCAAAATACATGGAGATAGTCCAAATATTTTTTTCTTTTCTGATTAGCTTTCCTAAGCTTCAGATGGCTCTGTTTGGCTTAATAGTTTTCCAAAGAAATTAGATAGGCACTTTAAAAGTTAGCCACATCAGAAAAATAAGACACATCAGATGTGTGCTTCACAATGACAATTTTACAGTGTGGAAGAAAAATTAAGACATCTATTCAATGAAACTGCTAGATAAGCAATGATATAGAGAACAAATTTCTGCTTCAGGGAAAATCACCTTCCATTTCTCACAGCGCTTTCCATTTGTTGTGGCTTTTTATTTATTTATTTATTTATTGTTTTGAAAACAGGGTCTTGCTCTGTCACCCCAGGTAGAGTGCGGTGGCGTTATCATAGCTCGCTGCAACTTCAAACTGCTGGGCTCAGGTGATCCTCCTGCCTCAGCCTCCCGAGTAGCTGGGACTACAGGTGTGCACCTAGCTAATTTTTCTATTTTTAGTAGAGATGGGTCTCAGTCTTGCGCAGGCTGGTCTCGAACTCCTGAGCTCAAGCAACCCTCCTCCCACCTCGGCCTTCCAGAGTGCTAGGATTACAGGTATGAGCCACCGTGCCTGCCCAGAACTTTCTATTTCTAAGAACACTGGAAGTTTCTCAAAGTACTTCCATTTTTAAGAACACTAAATCACATAACTTAATACCCATCTGTATTAGTTTCATAGGGCTGTCATAACAAAGAACCAGACACTGGGTAGATTTATTGTCTCACACTTCTGGAAGCTCGTCTGAAATCAAAATGTTGGCAGGGCTGGTTCCCTGTGGAGCCCCTGAGAGAGAATCAATTCCATACCTCCCTCCAGCTTCTGGTCGTTGCCAGCAATCCCTGGTGTTCTTGGGTTTGTAGATGAATCACTCCAGTCTCTGCCTCTATCTGCACATGGTGTTCTCCTCCCTGTCCAAACTTCCTTCCTCTTATAAAAACATCGGTCATTGGATTAGGGGTCACCTTAATCCAGTATAACCTCCTCTCAACTTGATTGTATTTGTAAAGGCCCTCCAAATACGGTCACATTCGCAGGTACTAGAAGTGAGGACTTCAACGTATCTTTTTGGGAGATACAATTCTACTCACTACACCATACAATACAAAATCATGAGGAATGACGAAATCCATTTTCTACACTATAACCAAGGTGCTTTAAAAAAAAAATAGGCTCATTGAATTCCAGTTTTTAAATGGCAAATTTTATAATTGCAAATGCAATTAGCTCTGTTCCACTCCCAAATCTCACTAAAGCAAATGTAAGAGAACTTTTAAAGGCAAAACCCATAAGAACAAAGAGAAGATACACTACAAAATTATGGAAGCTGGAAAGGAGAAGAGCAAATGGTTACTATTTCAGCAGTCCAGGAAAGCTGAATCCTAAGCAGAAAAAGGGAAACTTGAGGCTGGGCACAGCGGCTCATGCCTGTAATCCTAGCACTCTGGGAGGCCGAGGTGGGAGGATCGCTTGACCTCAGGAGTTTGAGACCAACCTGAGCAAGACAAGACCCTGTCTCTACTAAAAATAGAAAAATTAATCAGACACAGTGATGCACGCTTGTAGTCCCAGCTACTTGGGATGTTGAGGCAGGAGGATTGCTTGAGCCCAGGAGTTTGAGGTTGCAGTGAGCTACGATGATGCCACTGCACTCTACCTGGGTGACAGAGGCAGACGCTGTCTAAAAAAAAAAAGCATAAAGAAATTTTTGAAGCAAAGTCTCAAACAATGTCACCTTCCATACAGAAAGCTACCTGAGGATGTTCTTGGCCAAGCAAGAGAACAAACCAAGAAAGAGAAAGACAAAGAATATAGAAAATATGGGTGGAAATACGGGATACAGTCAACATGAGAGAGGCCAAGGGAATCCTCAGGTCAATGAGGAGTGATTCTGGGCTGAGAAGTCAGCAGCCAGCCTGGGGAGCAACCAGCCCAGACTGGGGCAGCTCAGAAAGCTCCAAGGGCAATTTACTCAAAAAGAAAAAAATGGATACAATTCCTAATATGCTTAAACATGTTGAAAGGAGATTTACACAACCAGAGGACGGTCTGATGTGAATTAATGATGAGTGCAAATAAAAAAACACATTTAATGAAGCAAAAATAAAATATTGTGTATGAAAGGAAAACTAATCAGCTTATTACGTGGTGTTAACAAAGTAATACCAACAATGAACATTGATCTAACCACATTATGTCACCACCACATTGGCAGTGTCTGGGGGGAGGTGAAAGAGTGAAATCCTCACCTTTCATGTGGGTAATCAATGCATCAGGCCTTAGGTAAGAAAGAGTAAGACCTGCGTGTTATTTAGAGACAAGGAAATAAATACCAAGAGAATCAGCTTAAAGAGGTGAAAGTGGTTACCTCAAGAGAACTGAAAAACTGGGAAACCTAACAGGGGATTGCTGATTTTCATAGCAAGTCTTGTAGAACTATTTGACTTTAAATTTTGTGCCTATATAACTTTGAAAAATATTTTTAAAAATTTTCAGTGTAATTGGATCATGTTATTTTCCTGCTCAAAACCCTTCCAAGACTTTTAACTGCCATTAGGATCAAGTCCAAGCTCCTGAGCACAGCCTGGGTCCTGTGCGAGCCAGCCTGCCGGTTCCCGGTCGTGCCTCACTCCCAGCTTTCGTGTTGCTCAATCACGTTGGCTGTCCTTCAACACCTGCGAAGTGCCAAACTCTGCCTGCCTCAAGGCCTTTGCACATGCTGTTCCTTTTGCTAGAAATGTTCCCCATACCGACCCCAACCTAATGAATTCCAAGCATTCTTCGGTTTTTAGCACAAATTTCAAAGATGTCTTAGCTGACCCTTAGATTAGGTTACATTTCCCAGTTTTATTTTCCCATAGCATCTGACTTCTCTTTTGTAGCATTTACAACAATTGTAATTAATTAATTGTGTGAGTTGGTTTGTTACCTATCTCCTCTTCGATCTGTGCTATCCAGTACGGTGGCCACTAGGTACACTGGGCTATGTAAATTTCAATTAACATTAAATAATATAAAAAATTCAGTTCCTCAGCTGCATTTGCCCATTTCAAATGATCCAAGTCACAGCTACGGTATTGGACAGGACAGACATAGGGCATTCCTACCATCACAGAAAGCTCTATTGGACAGTGCTGCTCTAGACTGTAAAGTCCATGAGGGCTCCTCCTAGACCTACCCTGAGTGCCTAGAACTATGTCTTGCACTTTAAACGTGCTCTCTAAATAAGTGTTGAGTAAATTCATTCATTCATTCATTCATTCATTCATTTAGGGTAAAAACTAAGGCCACTGTCCTGAGAGAACATTCATGTTTGGTCTATCTCAGTCTCTTGAACTACTCAATAATGTCCATTTTTATATCATCCCAATGGCAAAGCCCACATGAAAGAAAATAAAAACTTAGGTAACAAAATAAATAAATACTCATGGCACCATTTGGGGCGTAATAGTGGACTTAAGTGACTCATGAAAGCAAAAGCATTGCATTTTGCCCCAGTTATCACTCTTAGAATTAGCTTTCCCATTTGCCTTATGAACCAATCATTAGAATGAACCTGGAAGGTGTGTATTCTCAGAGTCCATTTAGATTTAAAGCATCCCAGTGTGTCCTTTGTGCCAAATGAAGTCACTTTGGGCGCTGTGGATTATAAATCCAATTTAGATGCTGTATTTAGCATTTCACACAAAGAAAGATTAAATAGGTATGATTTTCTTTTAAGAGGATTATTACAGGGCTTTCCAAAGAAGCACAAGCATCTCATTAATGGTTAATGTGTTCATTGGGTTTGAACAAATTCAATAGTCCAGAGATGCATTCAAACATATTTATTTAAGCACCCTGGAGATTTTTCTTTTTAAATAAAAAGAAAAGCCAGTCAAAGGGTCTTTCAGGACAATAGTAAAATCAGTATCTCCCTCACCCAACACGCTGGCGATGGGAGAATCTCCTCACCGTTCCGGATAATGGCATTTGCCCTCTCCCCACCCACACATTTGCTCCACCTCACGCTCTGGTCCAAAGAGGTTCCTGGAAACACAGAAAATATTTGCAAGGCCTGAAAAAAAGTATGGAGGAAGCAGGGTTCTCTGCGGCTCTCTTTTCCAATGATCGATATTTATTTGTTTCTCTTCCCTCTCGTTCTTCCACTTTCTGGAACAAAACAACCAAAGGGCAGGCCTGCCGCATTTCAACCGCAGACAGTGGCAGAAACAAAGGTTACAGAAGCAAGTGGACTCCACACATCAGGTAAGACATGGCGTGGCAGAAGTTTAAATTCTGAGTCTCTAAAGGGCCTTGGCCGACATGACCTCCTCTCCCCTAAACGTGGCCTCATCCCACACTGACGGTGTGCAGCCATGTCAGGGAACACAGACAATGGAGAACCTGCCTGGGTGACAGTTAGACCCAGGACAACTGAAAGGAGTTGGACTTGTACAGCTCAAAGCAAGGGATTACGCTGGGAGGAGCGCAGGCCAACACAGTCACAGTCTTGATAAACGGTGGCATTTATTGAGCACTTGCTGAGTCTTCGACATACATCACATCACACATTCAGTCTGCACCTCACATTCTTGGGGTGTGTTTTGTAGGAAAGCTGTGGCACAAATGAGACAGTATAGAAGGTAGACTTTGGCTACTTGCCTGAACCTTGAGCCAAAGCTTATGTCGGCTTACAATACTGACCAGAAGCTTTGAAAATGATTCGCACCCAGCTTCAATAGAGGGTAGTTCTGGTTCCTTTAAGGGGACGAGGCAACCATTGGAGCAGGGGTCTGCTGGCCCCAGTCAAAGCCAGCACAAAACTGGTTACTGCCAAGATGAAGCCTAAAGTTGGCTGCTCGTAGACCTTTTTCCCTCATTTTAATGCTAAAAATCGTGCCCAAGGGTGGAGACTTAACATGCTAACGAGACATGTGATATATGAAGACGCATGACCGCTGGCTGGGCAGCTGCCAACCAAATCCAAATCCCGCCTCTACCTGCTGTGACTCCAGTGCTGGCACTAACTTTCTTTCTGTCTCCCCTTTAAATGTTCTCCAGCCCTCTGTTCGGAGAGCCTGTCTGGTTGCTTCTTAACTAGTACTGTCTCCCTCATTTTCAAGCATGAGGCCCCAGTAAAGCCTTGACTGTGACTCCTGTTCAGCCCCTGGCTAATTTCTATTGCATAGAGAGCCCAACAGCCTGTGCTGGTCACACAAAGAGGGTAAGTGTCACACCAGCTGTGTGGCTTCATCTGCAAAGTAGGGGTAATCTGACCCCAGCAGTGGCCACAAGTATTCAATGGGTTTTGTGAGACAGTTAGAGCAGCGTCAGGCCAAAGTAAGTAAAATATACAAGCATTGGTTGTACAGAAAGAAGTAAGTCCCTGTTTTACTGATGAGAAAATGCATTCTAGTTGTGGTTCTGTTGCTGACAAACTGGGACATCAGGCAAGGCGCAGAAGCTCCTGGGTCATAAGAACGTCAGGGTTTGTGCTCGGTTACTGGGATCCCTTTCAGCTTCTTCTGATGAACAGAAGAACATAATTTCTTTGTCGCTTTTCCTTCACCTTACTCCCCTTGTGCTCATAATCTAGGTGTCTTAACAGGTGGGGAGGGGCAGTTTGGAAAGGAAGAAGGGCATTTTTGTTGTCTTGATAAGGGAGCCATTTGGTACTGCCATTTGGTGCCAGAGTCAAGGTATGCTTAAGGTTTAGCAGTGCATGCTGCAGTCCCACCGAAGATCCCAATGGCTCCTCTATGGAAAATACAGTCAGCTTCAGAATCTTGGTAGAAATCACGATGTAACTCATGGGAAAGCAAAGGGAAGGTTTTCCGTCAAAGCTCTGGAGCCACCCAGCCACAGAGCCATGCAAGCTGTGGCCAGACAGCTATGCTTCTATATACTCATGCGGCTAAACAGCTGTACAATTGTGCAGGCATGCAACCACACAGATAAATGCCCATGGAGCAATGCCCCAAATCCCGCAGTTTTGTAGCCAAGCAACAACCCATCGCGTTCTTCAAATGCAAGATGTGTGACAAAGTAAGTGTGTGCTTAGCTCGTTGATCTCATACAACAGTTGTGGAGCTCCTATTTCATGCAGGCCTTCACAGGGCATCAATGATGAGCAAGACACAATTTCTGCCCCCAAGAAACACTCATTTCTGGGGAAGGGCACACCTGTGCACATGTGCA
This sequence comes from Indri indri, assembly GCA_004363605.1. NCBI lineage: Eukaryota > Metazoa > Chordata > Mammalia > Primates > Indriidae > Indri > Indri indri. The sequence goes on from RJWJ010016983.1 coordinate 9,979, forward strand.
CAAGGCTGACCATACAGCCATGGAAATAACGATGAGAAGAACAGGGATATGGTGGAATAGATTAGTTCCACTTGGGGAGAGCCTAGGGAGGTTTCGCACAGCGGGTGGCTTTGGGGTTAGGCTTGTACAATGAGTAAGTGTGAAGGTAAAATGTTCCATCAGAGGAAACTACAAGACTAAAGACAGAGAAGGAAGGAAAGGGCAGGCCTAGGAAACAGTGGGGACTCAAGAGTGGAACTGGTAGGGACAGAGGGCTCAGGCCAGATGGCCAAGGGCCCTGGAATGCCATGCTGAGAATGTCATCATTCATGTAGTAGGAAATAGGGGTCATGAAACCTTTTGGGCATGAGAGTGACGGGATCACATCCATGGCTCCAGAAAGACTCTCCGGCAGGAATGTGAGATATGAACTGAAGAAAGGAAAGGTCAGAAGTAAATAAGGGGTTTAGGGGTTCCAGTAGGGGCACTTAATCCTATCTCTGCTTCCCCCGGTCACAGGAATGAAGCTTAAATCCTGCCCATCACTCACAAGGCCCTGTATGTCCCACCCCTTAAATATACCCTCTCCTACCCCACATCCCTCTCTTGGTTCCCTTCAACCACTGTTGCCATATTCTGTTCCTCATTGTATCAAGCTCATTCCTGCCTCAGGGCCTTTGCACTTGCTGGTGGCTCTTCCTGGAGCACTGCATCCTCTAATGTTTACAAGGCTATGCCTGCTCTTCATGTACAATTTAACTCAAGTATCACTTCCTCAAAAAGGCCTCCCCTGACCACCTAATTTGCTAGGCTTCCCCCATCTCCAGTTACTCTCTACTTCATTACTTTGGTTTTCTTCATGCTGCTTACTGACACCTGAAGTTACCTTGGTTATTTATTTCACTGCCTGCTGCCATTACCCCCAACCTGAATGTAAGCTCCGAGAGCAGGGTCCCATCAGTCTTGTTCACTGCTACCGCACCAACATCTAAAACAATGCCCATTCCAGAGTGGGCACTGAAGAATATTTGTGGAAGGGAAGAGAGGGAGGAATGAAGGGCATTTTCTATGTGAGAAATGCATAAAATTCAACTGAGCTTGTGATTTCATAAGAGACCAACATGGAGCAATGAGCGGGGAAGGGGACGCTTGCCACGCTACCAAGATGCCCCAGCACCCGGGGAGGTCAGTGGGAGGTGATTTGAAGGGGAGCTTTAATGAGGGCCTGAACTAGGGCAGTGGTGCTGGGACCGGAAGGGAGGGAACAATTCACTGCAACCATTCATTTTGAAGGCAGGCTGTAGGATCTGGCTCCTCACTGGATGTGCAGAGAGAGAAAGATAGGAATAAAATGAAAATAACCCCAAATCTTGCAGCTGGACAACCAGAGATGATTCTGGTGACCTGAGAGGGATGACGGCGCAGTAGGATGGGCAGGTGTGTAGAAGAAGAGGTTAATTTGGTTTTGGACAAGTTGAATGTGAGGGGCCCAGCTGACGGCAGTCAGATATCCTCCAGAGTAGGCAAGGTGGGTCTGGAATGAGGAAGGGGAGCCGTGGAGGCATCCGCGAGGGGGATGAAGTCAGCAGTGGCTGAGCCCCTGGAGAGGGACCTTGCTGGACCGGGAAAGAGAGCCGGGAAGGGGTATGAGGAGACCTGGGCGGGGTGGGGGTGAACCAGGAAAGAGACAAAAAACGAGGATGAGGCCGAGAAGATAGTAATCAGAGGTGGAAGAGAAGCAGTGGTGTGAAACAAGGGACAAGGTCGTTTTCCAAAGTGGGGAGGAGGGGCAGGCGGAGGAGACTGGCTCGATCAGTGGCGCTGAAAGCTGCAGAAAGGTCAAGGGACACGAGCTCTGACCCTCCACGTACAAGGTCTTTGGTACCCTTTGTGAGAAGAGATTTGGTAGATTAGCAGGAACGGAAGTCTGCTTCAAGAAACTGTGACAGGCTAACTTGAAGGGTAAAATCTCAGATCCTTCACAGTTCTTAAAACTGCTCTTCTATAACAGAAACTCGCCATGCCTTCATCAACAGGGGGGTCTAATCTCCTTCCTTTGAATCTAAGCAGGCTGTGACTCGCTTGTAACCAATAGAATACAGGAGAAGGGACACTGCATGTCTTCCAAGACTAGGACATAAAAGACAACACAGCTTCTGCCTTGCTAGTTGGGACTTGCTCTGGAGCTCTGGGAAGTTACACAAACAGTCTGACTGCCCTCACGCTGGGAGGAAGCCCAAACTAGCCCTTGCAGATAGACCATATGGACAAGCCCTAGGACTGCACCTCGGCTGCTCCATCTGATGGCAAAAACCCAGCAATTTTATTCACCAAATAACTTTAAGGATTTTTTGCTTTTCAAAATATCTCAGTCATCCTCAAAGGGTGAAAATTTGCAACTAGTAAATATGATCAAAAGAACAGGTCTAGAGATATGGACAGATTGTATACAGGGGAAAAAGGCAATTTGTCCATAATCGTATGAAAAGACAGCAACCTCACTCATAGAGATGCACACTAAATCCAACTGAGCTACAAATTCTCACCTATTAAAGTGATAGAAATGCCTAAGTTTGACAATATACTCTCTTGGCGAGGCTCCAGGGAAACAGGCACTCTCATGCACTGCTGATGGGAATGCAAAATGGTACAAGCCCTGGGAAGGGGAATTTGGCAATATCTAGCAAAATTACATTTGCGTTCAGCCTTTGGCCCAGCCATCCCACTTTCGGGAATCTATCGAAATATACTCTGGCAAAAGTGAAAAGACACATGGACAAGACTATTTGTTACTGGAAAAGACTGGAAATAACCCCAACAGCCATCAGGAGGAGGCTGGTTTAATAAACTAGGACATATCCACACAATTGAGCACTATGGAGCTATAAAAAAACATGAAGAATTTATATAGTGCTTTGAAGTGATCTCCGGGATATAGTGTTAAGTGAAAAGCCAAGTACAGAACAGTGGGTATAGCATGATCTTTTTTATCTTAAAAAGGGAGGCATATAAATATAGATATAATTTGTGTGTATGTGTGTTCATTTGCTTATTTAAAAAAAGAAAAGACAATCCAAAAAACTAATAAAATGGTTATTTATAAGATAAAGGAAACAGAGCAGAGATAAAAGTTAGACATCTTAAATGTAGCTTGTTTTATAAATTTATTATTGGAAACTTGTAAATTTTTAACCAATGTAAAACAAAATTAAACTGAAATGAAAGAAACAGCAGTTTTGCCTGAAAAGCAAAAGCAACATGAAACAAATGAACCTACCTTTATAGCAAGTTGATGGCTTAATTATTTCAAGTGACTCTAAAACATAATAATCTAACTGTATGTATGCCCCTATTGGGATATACCCTGAGGACAGAAAAAAAAAACCTCAGAAAATATTTTCAGTAATCATATTGTTAAGTATATAAGACAAAGCAAATAAGTACTTATAATGTTGTTAGGAACCAAGATTTTCAGCATCTGAAAAAAAGAACAAGTATAAAATTTTAAAAGGATGAAAATTTGAATAGACTAATACAAATACATTGTCTTCTTCTTCTTTTTTTTGAGACAGGGTCTCATTCTGTCACCCAGGCTAGAGTATAGTGGCATGATCATAGCTCACTGCAGCCTCAAACTCCTGGGTTCAAGCAATCCTCCCACCTTGGCCTCCCAAAGTGCTGGGATAACAGGCATGAGCCACCGCGCCCGGCCACCACACTGTCTTTTTTAAAAGAAAATAAATAATTCCTAGCCCTGTCCACTGAAAAGACATATAAACAACAACCAACCCAGAAGTAACAAGCAGCCTAGGTGCCCAGGCTATAGTCTCTAAATATTATATTTCAATTAAAGGAACCAGGGCTCCTTAGAGAATTGGCTAATTCCAAGTTTAGTCCAGAAAAATACAAGATAAGCCTAGAAAACAATGTATCATACCAGAAAGCAAAGACTATCAGAGACGATTGGAGTTGTATGAAGGGGAGTCAAGAATTAAACTGAGGGCCTCCCACTAGCCAAAGAGGGGACAGTTTGAGTACACACACACACAAAATAATAAGTGCAATGAATTAAAACTCATCAAATGTGCTAAAAAATCCATGAACTCATGGTGATACTTTAAAAAATATTCAATTGTTCACCCTCGGAAGATATTAGGGAAGAAACTGAGAACAGACCATTAAAGGAAAAAAATTAGGCGTTTACTCGGCCTTCTCAGGGAAACCAAATGGGCAATGTGGAAAGGTTATTCTTTATAAAAGGATCCCAGCTAATAAATGTTGAGGCAATGTTAGAAGAATATGACTATTTTGTGATTCTTAATGAAATAATTGATACAGGCAATGGTTATCACCAACTGCTAAAACCATCAGGTAGAAAGCTGATGAGAAACTTTATTACAGATGGATCATGTTGCCTAAGCCGATCTTCACATCACAAAAAATGAGAGATAACCAGATATTGTGTGGTTCTGATGTGTCACAACGGAAAGAGTCCATCATCACTTACTTAGTATTCTTGCCAAAAAATATCAGTTCTGAACCCCATCAAGTCTGTCGTTCTAATTACAGTTTACAAGAAATACAGAAACATTTTTTCAACGAATTAACTTACTTGACAAATGAAAATCGTATATATTTACGGTATATGACATGATGTTTGGATATATGCATACATTCTGGTATGGCTAAATCAAGCTAATTAGCATATCTGTTATCTCACGTATCATTTTTTTGTGATGAGATTATTTAAAATCTACTCTTTTAGCAATTTTCAAGTACAGTAGACCCCTCCTTTTCTGCAGTTTCAGTTTCCACGATTTCAGGTACGTGTACTAAACCAGAGTTTTGAAAATACTGAATGGAAAATTCCAGAAATAAACAATTCATAAGTTTTAAATTGCACACTGCTCTGAGTAGCATGAGGAATCAGGTCTGGGATGTGAATCTCCCCTTTGTCCAGGGTATCCATAGTGTAGACACCACCAGCCCCTCGGTCACTTCATAGCCATCTGGTGATCAGATTGACTGTGTTTGGCAGTGCTTATGTTTGAGTAACCCTTCTTACACCTCATAATGGCTCGAAACCTCAATAGTAGTGACGCTGGCAATTCTCATATGCCAAAGAAAAGCCATAAAGAGCTTCCTTTAAGTGAAAAGTGAAAGTTCTTGACTTCATAAGGAGAAAACATAGTATACATAGCATTCAGTACTACCGATGGTTTCAGGCATCCCCTGGGGTCTTGGAACGCATCTGTATGGATAAGGGAACTTCTGCACACAATACGTTGTTATTAACTATAGGCACCATGTTGTACAAGAGATTACCGGAACTTTTTCCTTCTGTCTAACTCAACACAGGAACATTTTAAACAACACCATAGGGATGCCATCCACAAAATCCAAAAATTGGGAAACTCAACAAGACAAAAACCCCAGTTTCTTCAACAAATAAATTGAAGGGGAAGGGAGGAGATGGGAAACCTATACATTAAAAAAAACTAAGGAAAGATACCAACCAAATACAATGTGTAGGCATTATTTGTATCTTGATTTAGACAAACCAATTATAGGAAAATATTTATGAGGCCGTTAGAGAAATCTGGACATTCACTGAGTTTTTATTATATTAGAGACTTAAGGAATTTTCGTTAATTTTTAAGTGTGATAATGATATTGTGGTTATACATTAAGTCAAAGCATGTGGAGAACTGCTGATACTATGGTATTTCAACCTGCAAAAATGACAATTTCATATGGTCCAATCTAATATATTTTAGAGTCCTTATTTCTTAGAGATTCATGCTAAAGTATTTATGGATGAGGTTACTTGAGTTCTAGAATTTGCTTCTGAATTATCCAATTGGCAAAGAGGAATAGAGGCAGAGATGAAGCAAGATTTGTAATGTGCTGATAATCATTAAAGCCAGGTAATGGGTTCTTGGGGGTTCACTGTGCTATTCTCCAAATTTATATACATGAGGGTATATTGTTTGAGATATGTGTGTATAGTTTTACAGTTTTAAACTTTTATATATGTTTGAAATGCTCTCCAAAAAATGCCTGAGGCTGCAATTGAAGGGTTCCAGAATTGGTTTGAGCAATTGCAATCAGATGGTGTTGTTGCTCCATTGAAGATATACTCTCTGGTTTTGTGTGCGTGTGTGTGCATATGTGTGCATGTGCCTCCGCCTGTGCACGTGTTTAAATCACCTTCTCATATAACGTTTTGGTACCTTTCCCACTGATTTTTAACTTATTGCTATGGGGTTTTGGAGTCCCGGGAATAGACAGTGTTTGAATTTTGAATTCATGTGCAAAAGAAAAAAATATGGCTAAAGAGCCCACTCTCTCTGGGTCCCTTTGTTAACATTTTTAGTAACTTCTATTTAAATGATGCCTTTTCTCTAAGAAATTCACTGGGTGTTTTCTGAAGCCTTATGTAATGGCTGGAAGCCCCCTGCCTCTGCAAAGAAACACCTGATTCAGAAAAGTACACATCATAACAGCAACCCATTCATTAGCTGCCCAGACACACAGCCAAGCAGACGTGCAGAGACTTTCTAAAAACCCTCAGTTCTGGCATTATGGCCTGTGGCAATAACTAAGAGTCAAGGAAAGGTGAGTGAAGCTCAGAGAGACACAGGGAGATGATTATTTCTCACACCTGAAAGAGCAATCCACACTCTTAGAAGTGCTGTCTGAATCAGAGTCAGCTGGGAAAGCAACTCAGGCCACAGCAGCTGCTCTGGAAACTGATTCAACATTGATTCAATTGATTCAACATTGACCTGTGCTGAAGGGACAGGAGGGTCCCAACATTGCTGGGAGCCCAAGGCACGGAGAACTCATTTGAGAACTGGGAAGGAGAGGAAATTAATCTCCAGGTACCTTGCTCTAGGTAATACCACGATGTTCTTCCCAAATCACACCCAACTCAAGAGCATTATTTGGATAACAAACTCTCTAATACCTTAATGAGCTAATCAGAGATCCTTTAAAAACTGCCTTCAAGGTGAGAAATAAGCTTAATCCCATGAATTCATTCTTTGTTCATTCCACAAACATTGTTTGAGCATGCGCCAAGCATATTTGGAGGTGTATTTAAAGGCCGGCACTGGAAACTGCACATCTTTGCTCTTTGCTCTCCACTACACTGCCTTCCGCGTTACAGACAGTGGCTCTTAAATCTAGCCGTGCCTCTGAACCGCCCAGGACAGGAGGCACTGGAACGCAGACACGTTCATTCACGTATGAGATTGTTCGCGGCTGCTTTGGCACTAAAAACAGAGAAGTTGAGTACGTGCAAAAGAAACCAGGTGGCCCACAAAGCCTAAAATGTTTACCATCTGTCCCTTTACAGAAAAAGTTTGCCAATCTCTGATCTAGGACCTCTGGTCTCCCTGAGTGGTCCCTCAACCAGCAGCAGCATCTGGGAGCTTGTTAAAAATGCAGAATCTCGGACCTACCAAATTCCACTCTACACTGACCTAGCGAACTTGTTAAGCCGGCAGGCTTTTTGGCCTCGCCACACTCTAGCAAGTCAGAAGCCCCCGCTGTGGGGGAGGGAAGGGGGGCCGGGCGGCTTTGTTTTAGGTTCCCTGGTAAATCTGGTAAATCTGGTGTGTGGCCACTAGGGAAGCAGAAAGATGGGTAAGGTGAATGTGGTCTCTGCCTGTAGAGGTCTCTGTGGTTGCCAGCTGGGTTGCCCAGCGGGGTGGCCGCACCCAAGGTCACGTGCCCTTGCTGGAGGCAGCCAGCACCCAATGCCTGGTAGATACAGGGTTAGAAGGCCTGGCCTTCTCGTCTCAATTGCTGAAGGGCCATCCCAGCTCCAGAGCTCCCCAGGGGATCAGCTGAGGCCTCTGTTGCAACAGCCATTCAACTTCCTCCACCGTCCACGCCCCGCACCCCTCATAGGTGATGCTCCCTAGCTCTCTCCCCAGCAAGAGTCCAGCTCAGGGTCTGTTTCCCAGCTCTGTCTTTATGAGTATACAGTGTGATAGCAGAGACAAGTCACGGCCATACATAAAAAAAATTCAAAACAGAGTTAAGTGTCCTAAAAGGTGTGCGTTAGCAGGGAATGCATGACTGGGGTGGAAGGGCAGCAGGATCAGGCTTTCAGGCACAGGGCAGCCTGCCCCGCTGAGTGGAGAGGACGTGTGGATAGCTGGTGGGAGATAAGCTGGCCTTAAATGCCACGCTAGACATTTGCATTGGGTGGGCAGTGGGAAATCACGAAGGGCTTTGAGCAGAAGAATGACACCATAATGATCCCAGCTACATATCAGGACTATTCACCTGGCACTATGTGAAAAGGATTGGAGTGGGAGTGACTGAGGGCAGGGGGACCGCTCCCCAAGCTGTTGCAAATGTCCAGGTAAAAGAAAGGCAGTGAGGACCAGAGTTAGCAATTGGCCAAGGGGCTGGCGTAGTGGGTTCCAAACCCCACCCAGCTGCTTACAACCTGTGTACACTTAGGTTATCTCACCAGTCTGACTCCCCTATTCTGTAAAACGGAGATAACAGAGTTAGGTCATAAATCTGCAATGCCTGGTACATGCTGGGTACCCCATTAATGAAAGTCACACTCATGGAGATCCTGGCTGTGTTCATCTGAGTTTGTATAGACATCACTTATCACCCCAGCAAGAAAGTCCGAGTCTGACTGCTATGAAGACTGCCCTTGCGAAGTGATTCTTGGAGGTAATAATTTAATGAGGCCTTGGTTTCAAACACGACTGTTGTTTATTGAGGTGCTTAAACCTGAATCATTCCTCTTCTGAAGGGTGCCCGGGCCATCTCGCCTCCATTGTAACTGCTGCCGTGCCCTGTTGTTATGGCGACCAGTCCCCCAAACAGCCATGCTGTTTTCTACAAACCTTTTCGGTTTCCTCATGCCCTAAAGTCCACAAGCCCTGGAGAGGGGGAAGGGTGATTTTTCTGAACTTCTGCAGGAAGAGGCATTGTCAACTCTTCAAATATGCCAGCTGGCTGTGTGCTGCTTCTCCCCCCGAAATCCCCAGGCTGAGCATTACACGGGCCTACACAGCGAAGTGCCACGAATGTCCCCACTAATTGGAAATCGGTGCCCTGGGATATCAGCTGGCACATCAGTCTTGGGCCGGCATTAACTTTGCAGGAAAATGAAGCAGAAAACAAAGGAATGTCCACATTTCATGCACACAGCACAGCGTGTTTAGGGTACTCTTCCATTATTTTAAAAATTATTTCAATATTAGCACATATAGCTTTTCCAGCAAATGTTCACTTTATGAACTCACTTGACACATGAAAATATTTAAAAACAATGTTATTATTATGGCAAAATCTTAATGTTAGCAATCATGTCTCCTTGGTTTCCAGCAGAACTCCTCTCCTTCTTCACCTATCTTGTTCCTTTTTATTTATTTATTTTTTTATTTTTGAGACAGAGTCTCACTCTGTCACCCAGGTAGAGTACGGTGGCATCATCATAGCTCACTGCAACCTCCAATTCAAGGTATCCCCCTGACTCAGCCTCCCAAGTAGCTGTGACTACAGGCGCACCACGACGGCTGGCTAATTTTCCCATTTTTAGTAGAGACAGAAGTCTTGCTCTTGCTCAGGCTGGTCTCCAACACCTGAGCTCAAGCAATCCTCCCGCCTCACCCTCCCAGAGTGCTAGGATTACAGGCGTGAGCCACCACGCCCGGCCTTTCCTTCCTTTCTTCTCTCTTGCTCCTACTAATCTCTCCTCTGGGACCACAGCCTTAGGAAAAGAGGCAGCCAACTGCTGGCAGCCTGCCCAGTATCTGCCCTCCCCTGTTTTCCTTTGCCAAAAGGACCCTGACACTTTTAGGGTGGCATGTCCCCAGTTAAAAGTCTTGGTATCCTAGATTCCCTTGCAGCCAGGGACACCCACATCACACAGTTCTGGCCAGTGAGACCCAGCAAAGCCTACTGGGTTCTGGGAAAGCTGTCATTTTAAAGATAAGGAATAGATCAGGCAGAATGCTCCTTTCTGCCCTTCTCCTTCTTCCTGTCTAAAACAAGATGGCGCAGCATCTTGCAGCCATGAGGATGAAATGCACACACTAAGGCTGGCAGAGCAATAAACCCAAAGGAGCCCAGGCCCTTGGCAGTACCCTGGAATGGGTGCGGCTGCCTAACTCCAGACTTCTGTACAAACCCTCTACTTGCTAAATCCCATTGCTGTGGTTGGTTTCTGTGCAGGCGGCCAGACACAATAATTCCTGACTGGTACAAAAGGTGAGGAGGGCTCCCCTCATTCCACAAATACCCACTGGGCGCCTGCTCCGGGCTGGGCACTGCGCAGAGCACTTGGGCTAGCACAGTGAGTGAGTCAGTCAGCCCCTTGACCTCATGGAGTGAGGGAGTCAATAAATAAACAATAAATGAACACGACAACGGCAGGCTGTGGTGTTAGGAAGGAAATGACCAGGCAGCCGCTGGGGAAGGCTGGTCTCTCTTGAGGAGGCGACATCTGAACTGAGAGCTCAAGGGGGAAGTGCAGGTAACCATGTAAAGCGAGGCGGGTGGGAGGAAGCACATTCCGGAGAGGGCGAAGCCTTGGTGACAGGAAAGGGCTGGGTGTGTTCAAGCAGCAGAGAGGAATCCAGGAATTCACCCTGAGTGAAAGAGCGAACAGGATAAACAATGCAGAAGCAGCAGGGACCGAGTCCCAAGTCCCGCAGGCCCTGGGAGGCCAAGGAAAGGGACTCGGGTTTTATTCTACGGGTAGTAGAAGGGGAAGCCATCGGAAGGCATTAAACAAGAGAAGGACAGGACCTGATGTTTGTTTTTAAAAAATTGTTCTGCTATGACATGAAGAATGAATTGTCAAGGGCAGGAATAAAAGGAGGCTATTGCAGAGGTTCAGGTGAAAGACGACGGGCGCTCCGGCTCGGGGAGGGCCAACGGAGAGGCGGAGTAGACCGCGCCACCCAAGCCGAGCTGCCTGTGAGTCCTTGCGCATGGTTGCAACAAGGAACCACCTCGTCACTGCGCTTAGCATCCAAACAGGCAGATTAGAGGACAGGATGGCTGAAACTCTGAGGTGGCAAGGACAGGTGATGACTGCAAAGAAAAATAGGAGAACTCACAGCAAGTCTTTGATTTTTTTTTTTTTTTTTTTTTGGTGTTCAGAGGGAAAGAATAGGATAGTGTTGTGGGCTATTATAAGGGGACTGTCAAAGAGTGTTAATAAGGAAATATTAATACTAGAACTGCCAAGAGGTGGTGACATCACTGAGGTTCTAGTGTGTCAATTGCTAGCAGGTGCAATCACCAACACCCATGGTTTTCTCCAGCAGTGTGGGGCAGCTCCGAAACTGGGAGGTAAGGAGCAGAGGGGAAGGGTGACTCAAGGCTTGAGACTGGCATGACAATGAGCCCGGTGCAAGCTTGAGGAGGTGAGGGGATCCTCATTGCCAGGGTGGGCAGCACTGAAACACAAGGCCCTTCATACTTGTGAGTGCATTAATTCTCCAATGATTCCCATCCTCAGTGTGGAAACTACAACCCAGAGAGGCTAAGAAACCTGCTCAAGGTCACGCAGCTGATAAATGTCTGTTGTTCAAGTCAAGTTTGTTAACCACTGAGCTGTATTATCTCCAAACAAAGTAACAGGGAAGGTGATGGATGAAGAAAGCAGGTTGAGGTCCAAGGATGCACATGAGAAGCTGGCTCATCAGCAGGGGAGGAAGTGCCTGAAGGTGTCAGCAGACCAGGCCATGCCCTGTGGGTGTGGATGTATCAGAGTGTGCGGCAGTGGCTTGGAGAAGACAGTCAAAGGCTCTGGGTTGGATTTCCAGGACAAATGGCATCTGGCTGGAGCCACTGACTCAGCTTTGCCTGAGTCACCCATTAAAATTAACCATTAACCACCCATTAAAATGCCCATGAAGACATAGAAAAAGTCCAAGACTCAACATCACCGCAAGTGAAGACTAATAAGCAACCTAACCCCAGATTCTAGGAGAAATTGGCACCAATTATGAGCAGATCAGGTTAGATTAAGAAAAACCTACTCACTTCTGGCTTTGCTTCATCACATAAAAGCAACATGGCGAGATGTAGGCAGACACTCCACACCTATCCTATGCAGAGACGGAGAGCTGGTACATGTGCACACGTGCGCACATGCACACACACACACAGGCCATGTGTCTGCATCCATAAAGAGACTGAAAATCCCAGAATATAAAGCAGCACGCTCAGCCTGAGCCTGTTGTGGGGGAGTGCAGGGGAAGAAGGCAGGGAACATGGAGGAATTACATACAGTGGAGTCACAATATGCATTTGCCTGGTATGTAATTTGCCTGAATTCAACTACGTTTGCTCAGTATTGAAAGAAAAACGAGAGAAAAATCCTTTCCCTTATCCACAGCCTTTCCTCTTGCTCTTTCTCCATTCGAACTAGACTCTGACTCCTGCTACCTCCAGATATTTTCCTAAACACAGAGAGGAACATGCATTGCATTGGAAGCCAGAAAAATATATTATTCTGTGCAAGACTGTTCATCTTGAATGGGCCCATCAGGTGATTGGGATGCAGGTGATTCTCAGAGCACCCCCTGCAGCCCTGCTCTGCGAAGAGGGACACAGGCACTCACTGCAGGGAGGGGCCACAGAGCTGTAGGACTCAGCCTTGTAAACGCTGGCAGGAGGCTCCCACTTCAAATGGTTCATATTTTCAAATAAGTCCAAGGCAGATGGGGTGGAGGAAGGTCCTAAACTCATGCTTAGCGGTAGAGCACAATGGACACTGCCCTGGATTTAGAAACGAGAGACCCGAATTCCCATCCTGGCTCTGCCATTTCCTAGCTGGGTGGCCTTGCTCAATCTCTTAATTGCTCTGCATCTCACTTTCCCAGTATGGCAAATGGTGATATCAATGGTTTATGAGGTTATTTCAGAGAGTGATGTGAACTAATGTCCAAAAGTAAAGTTCTCACACATAGTAGATGTTCAATAAATGCTACTTAAATCTAAATGGCAAGGAAATAGGCCTAGTCTCAGAAGAAAGGGTAAGAAAGTAACAGTGAAAATTCTCTTATTATCTCCAACCGTTCACAATGTTTGTGTTCACAAACACATTTATATTAGTTCGCGAGGGCTGCTGTAGCAAAGTACCACAAATTGCATGGTTTAGACACAGAAATCTGTTGTCGCCTGGTTCTGGAGGCTGGAAGTCCAAGATCAAGGTGTTACAGGGTTGGTTCCTTCTGGATGCCCTGAGAGAGAGTCTGTCCCATGCCTTTCTTCTAGCTTCTGGTGACTTGCTGCAGTCTTTGGTGCTCCTGGGCTTGCAAGTGTCACCCCATCTCTGCCTTCGTTTTCACGTGGAATTCTCCCTGTATAGTTGTCTCTCCCTAAATTTCCCCTTTTCATAATGACACCAGTCATATTGGCTTAAGACCCACCCTAAGGATCTCATTTTAACTTGATTACCTCTCGAAAGGGCTTCTGAGGGACTGGGGATTAGGACTTCAAAATGAATTTTAAGGGGACACAATCCAGTCCATAACCACTTTCCACAAGAGCTTTATCTTGAGAGGGATGGAAATGGTCGGGCATGGATAGAGTGGGAGGAGAACATGTGAGGAAGTAAGGGCTCCCGGCGGCCTGGCTGGCAGGGGCTAGATCACAATGTGGGCTCAGGGTACACCCATCAAGTCTGCTCTGCAGAGGAAAGCCGACACGGCATTCAGACTGTCCAGAGAAGCTCTGAAGAAGCCCCAACAGGGGTAGGATTTTGCAGCAGAAGCCAACGGTCTGCTGAGAGTGGCTGGAGCCTGTGGGCCTGACATAGAAGGACTCGTGGGATGAATTCCAGGCACCATCATCCAAGAACAGTGCAGACGCCCAACTTCACTAAAGGGCGGAACGGCCTTATCAGCAGGAAGATACTGTGGGTCACAGATGCACAGATCCCAGGGCAAAGGCGGGACTTCTAGGGGTCTGAGCTGGAGGGACTGCCAAGTGCAGGATGAGCCAGGAAAAGACCCCTTGCTGACTGAGAGAAGACTATCTTTTTCCCACTGAAGCCTAAAAAGTCAGGGAAAAAAAGCAAGAGGCGATTCTGGAATGCACTTAGGATGCTACTACACCTAGCAGTGGAGTCACCTTAAATTTATCCCTGGTTAGCGTTGAAATTGTTTAATCTAGTGTCCAGCAAAGACAAGGTTCAATGGACTGATGTTTAAGACGAAAGTATCTAAGATGAGACTCAGGTCTCAATTTTTAAAAGGGCAAGTCACGAAGTTCATGTGAAAAGGAGCCAGCTTTGGTCCTAGAAGATGGATAAACCTATTCTCAGGATTACAGTGATAGCTCTTGTTGAGGAGTCATGGATTTAGGATTATTAATCTTTAAAAGTACTTCACATTTCTTTCTTCCTCCATATAATATACATTATGCTTCAAATCTAACTTATTTTCTATTTTAGATTTCATTATTCAAAAATTCCTGCAACATAAAGAGGTCAGGAAACAGCTAAAACATTTTTATCCAAGTATTGATATAGCTTTTGACAATATCCATGTAATAAGTAGTGAGGGTTTTTTTCCTTTTAATGTCACCAACATGTCTATGGTCAGTCTGTGGGCACAGTTTTCATCTCTATGCCATAATTATTAGTGTCTGCTTTCAAAAAGAAAAAAATCTTGAGCTGTGACTGGACCAGAAAGTTCTTTGCATCTCCTTCTGTCAGATTTCTGCCGGGTGGGGAATGACCCAGGTATGAGTATTTAATTTATAGTCAAAACCCAATTTTCTGCCCTGCCTCATATAAAGCACTAAGGCACCACGGGTTAGGGAGGGAAGTCTTTTTCTATGGAACAACTGTTGGCAAAGTAAGCTAAAGTGCGGAACTAGCGATGGGGCGGGCCTGCATTTATTTCGCCCTGAACTAGGGTTCTGGTTTTTGAAGCCCGCAAGGGGGCTCCTCTCCGAGAGGTAGAAAAGGGGAAGCGACAAGGAAGACTCCACCCAGGCAATCCCAGTCAGGCTCCTAGTCTATAAATCGAGGGAGAAAGATGCCAGGTGGCCAGTGGATGGAGAAGTCACCCGACTGGTAGCCACGCAGGTGGCCAGAGGAAGATGGACCAAAGCAGGGCGGAGGCGAACTCGGGAGGATCGGGGGCGTGGGGTGGCTGAGGGACAGGTGTGCGGGGGAGGTGAGCTGTCCTCCCACCCATCCATCCCTGGCCAGTGAGCAAGCAAATGGCCGAGGCAAAGAAGCGATGGGTTTCCCCGAAGCTCAGGGGACTAGCTCAGCCCTCTGCAAGGGGGTCTCATCGACCCCGCTCCCTGGGCTTGGGTCTGTCTGCCCATCAGCGGGCAGGTCCAGTCTCTGTCTCTGTCTCTCTGTCTCTGCTCCCCCCACCCGCCCCATCAGTTCTTTGGGGGAATGGGCTGCGGGTTGTCCCCGGCGTCCCCAGCCCTCCCGCTCCTGTCGCCGTGGCCCGGGTCTGAGAGAGCCGGACACACTCACCCGCGTGCAGGCCGCCCGCCTCGGGGCCGCTGTCGGGGCCGGCGGCGCTGGGCGGCGTGTCCGAGTCGGTGTAGGTGAGCCAGGTGGACTCGGTCTCCCGGGTCCAGCTCTCGTAGTAGCGGGGCTCGATGGCATCGGCCCGGCTCCCGCCGCAGCCCATCCTCCCGCGCTGCGGGCGCGCCCGGCGGCCTCTCGGCTCACGGCTCGGCGGCGGCTCAGCCCCGGCGGCGCAGCCCCGGCCCGCGAGGAGGCGGCGGCAGCGACATTGCGTCCCCGCGCCTGCCCGCGCTGCAGCCGGCGCCGAGCTCCCGCCGCGCCCGCCGCCCCTCCGCCGGGCCCTCTCCCCGCCCGCCGCTCCTCTCCGCCTCCAAGGCCCTCCCCTCCCCACCTCTCGGTCCTCAGCTCCCCTCGCCCTCGCCACAGCCCAAGTCCCCCGCTCGCCCGCACCCTCCCTTAGTGCGCCGCAGCTGGCCGGGGCACAGGGGCCGCTGTTCCGAAGCGGGAGGATGGTGGCGGCTCCCGCCGGCCCGGATTACCGTTTCCAGACCCTTGCCCATCTACCCATCCGTCCACCCATCCACTCGCCCACCCATCCATCCATTCATCCACCCACTCACCCATCTTTCCTCCCTCCCTTTCCTCCCTTTCCTAATTCCATCCTGGGGAGAACCGAACCGCTTAGAAAGGGACCCCAAGCTTTCTGGCCACCTGTTCCAAAAGCGATGGAGCCGGGGCTGTTGGGGACAACCCGGTAAAACTGGGGAGGGAGTGTTGCCCCTAAGAATCAAGGAGCAGTCAGAGCCCATGCCTGTCTTACGTGATCTGGGAAGTAGGGAGTATGGCCTATGATATTGGAGAGAGTTGGGCTAGGCACTCTGCCACTAACACCCCTTTCCAGTTCTGGGACTTCATGATCCTCTGAACTTTGTTCTCCAGAAAGCAAAAGATCACCAGGAATCTGGCAGCATCCCAGACACCCTCTCTGGGTGGGGCTTGGAGGCATGGCGGACCTTCCTTGAAGTCCAGGGGTGGCCTTGACGTCCCAGGGCTCCACCGACCAGTTGCCAACTTTTCTTTCCCTGGGGCACACTCAGGTCTCTGCGTGTAGACCTAGAACTCAGACTTGCGTAGGCCAATGAATTTACCTGTCCCAAGAACCCACAACAGGTGGTAAAAGAAGGAAAACACCACTAAAGACAGGGCTAGGAAAGGGGAAGAGTTTGGAAGAGTAAATCCTCAGTAACCAGCTCTGCTAGACTATAATATGGTGTTGAATAAGTATTATATTATATTCATGCATTCAATGTATGTTTACTAAATATGGCAAAACACTGTTTTAATATACATAATACTCATATAATAATTATGTATATTATCCATTGTATATAGACTGTAGTGTATAATGTTTAATAAACATATAAAGGATAGAGAATATAGGTATGGTACTCGTATATCCTATATATCCTATATAATGTATAGAATGTACATTGTCTATAAAATTTAGTATGTAGCATCCAGTAGGTAAGCTCAGTCCAGAGCATTGCCTGGCACATAGTAGGCCCTCAATAAATGTCACTGAATGAATAATAAAGTATCTTTTTGTAATAATTCTATTTGCTTTAATTATTACAATTTGGGCTAAAGAGGATTTAGTTTAGGGCGGAGCTGTCAGACATGCCTCTGGAAGGCACCAACCAGAGTCCATGGGCAGAAGGGAGCAGAGACTCGCAGTGCCAAGACTAGGCCTCCTCCTCCCTGGCAGGCCTCTTCCACCTCGTCCCAGCATGTGAGGTGGAGGGGGTGCAGTTATCCAGGAGACGATAGCTTCCCTGGTCCTTTGGAACCCAGATGGCCTGTGCCCCTATTTTCTTCCCCCCTGAATATTTTGGTTGGAGAAGAACCAGTGGTCAGGAAGAGAGAATGCTCGATATCTGTAATAGAGCCTGTGTTTCTCTCAATGCTATGACAAAGCGCTCCTTTCATAACCAGCTGCTTTGTCATTTGGGTAACGTCACCACCCAATGAGCAGTCAAGCCAGAAAAAGTGCCTGAGTTGGAAGGTGCTGGGTGAAAGGTAGTCTTCCTAATAACTTACCTAGCAATGGAAAATAAACTATCAAACAGAAAGTAAGAGAAATAAACTCACAACACAACTACCTTTTGTTTAATTAAAACACTTGTGGCCCAACTTGTTACCTCTGAGTTCTTTCTCAGCCTTGAAAAAGTTCCTGAGCAGACGGTAGGACTGAGAACTTCCCCTGCTTCATCAAGAAGAGACAGTACCAGGCCCGGCATGGTAACTCACTCCTGTAATCCCAGCAATCTTGGAGTCTGAGGTGGGTGGATCATTTGAGCTCAGGAGTTCGAGACTAGCCTGAGCAAAAGCGAGACCCCCATTGCTCCAAAAAAAAAATATAGAAAGAAATTAGCTAGACAACTAAAAATATATAGAAAAAGTTAGCCAGGCCTGGTGGCGCGTGCCTGTAGTCCCAGCTACTCGGGAGGCTGAGGCAGGAGGATCGCTTGAGCCCAGGAGTTTGAGGTTACTGTGAGCTAGGCTGATGCCACGGCACTCACCCCAGGCAAGAGAGTGAGACTCTGTCTCAAAAAAAAAAAAAAAAAAAAAAGAGGCAATACCAGATGCCTCCCGCTATCAAGAAGAAAGAAGAAACTAATTTCTGCTATCACCCTGCTATGTGAGAAACAGAAAAAGCCAACACAGCAGCTTCATAGCCGCTTTTGTTATCAGTCCACTGAAGCAGAGAGAGAAAAAAAAGCTACTTCTACCCTTTAAAAGCACCAAGCAACTTTCCTCGCCACCCAACATTTCTTTCCTCCGTGTGTCGTAGCCACTTTCTTTCTTTCTGTCTCTCTCTTTACCTCTATCTCTCTTTGTTTCATTTTTCTTTCTCAGGAAAATAAACTTTTACTTTTGTATATCCTAATCACTATCTTGAGAATTCTTTCTCCCCCAACATATGGACTTCACACCCTAACACTGGGATTGTTCTAGAAAATGAAAGACAGTCCTG
>RJWJ010016984.1:0-33672 GCA_004363605.1 Indri indri
GCTTACCTGTCAGGGTTCCCGTGGCTTCCTTTCCGTGCACCCCGCAGTCCATGAGACTATCTCCTAAAAAGGATATATGAGTTATGGCCATAAATTAAAAAGACTTAAACAAACATCAGCAGCATCCGCATGGGTGCTGCCGCCAGAGCACCCCCTCAGGACGTCACACGACCCTTCATTCAACCCATCGCCCCGCGGCGCCCCTCCGGGCTGGCCGGACTCAGGACCGCCACCGGCGACTTCCCGGCCCACTTCATTCTTGACCCAACGTGGCGCCTGGGCCGAGCTTGGTCACCCACATCTGGGGCTTCAGAAATCTATTTCCCCCTCAAAGAATCAAGTTTCGTCACCATCGAGGAAAGTAGGAAAAAAAAATGTGCCAAGACCTCTAAAGGCACGTCCATGAGAGAGCAGGAAAAACACCGAATCGGTGCCGCACCGCGGGGGTGCAGGTGCGCACGGGCTGCTGAGACGAGCTCTTTGACACGACAGTGCAGTGGGCGTCTGCGTTTCAGTGTCGGCCGCGCGGCTGTCACGTTCCCGACTGTACAGCCTGCTCCGGCTGCTGCGGCAAAGTGCCACAAGCTGGGAGGAGTGAACAGCAGAAATGCATTCTCTCCCCGCTCTGCCGTTAGAAGTCGGAGACCGAGCTGTCGCAAGGTGCGGGCAGGACCTGCTCCCTCCAGGAGGTCTTGGGGGCTCTCTTGGGGCTCTCCAGCCCCTCTGCCTGCTCTCTCCACCCCCCCCCCCACTGTCACACAGCCATCTCCTCTGTGCGTCTACCTTCATGGGACCACCTTTTTTTTTTTTAAGACGGAGTCTCACTCTGTCACCCAGGCTGGAGTGCAGTGGCACCATTGTATCTCACAGCAACCTCAAACTCCTGGGCTTAAGCGATCCTCCTGCCTCAGCCTCCCGAGTAGCTGGGACTACAGGTGCGCACCACCACACCCGGCCACTTTTTTTTCTATTTTTAGTACAGACGGGGTCTCGCTCTTGCTCAGGCTGGTCTTGAACTCCTGGCCTCAAATGATCCTCCCGCCTCAGCCTCCCAAAGTGCTGGGATTACAGGTGTGAGCCACCGCGCCTGGCCTGGGACATCTTCTTATAAGGAAGACACAGTCATATTGAATTCGGGGCCCACCCTACTCCAGTGTGACCCCGGGTTAGCTAATTGCTTCTGCAATCCCACTTCCCATACAGTGGCATTCTGGGGCCCTGGGGTTAGAACTTCAATGCACCTTTTGGAGACACAGCCAGCCAACACGGCCACCACTGAAGTGCTGGAGAAGCAGATCTAAGAGGCGGGAAGCAAGGAACGCACAAGACCCCCAGGACAAACGCGAACTTGCACGGTCCAATCCAGCAAGGCCTCCGAGACGGAGCTCTGCAGGGTTAAGGGTGACACGTGGTAACAGAGGCAGGTGGACTCAGGAGCAATGGGGGTGTGTTTGGGAAGGACCAGGGAATCCTCCCGGGAGGGAGAACATTGTGACAAAGGCATGGAGAGGAGACAACCAAGCTGCTCGGGGGGCTGCCCCAGACACTGCCAGGCCCACCCGATCCCGGATGCCCGGCCCAGGGCCGGCCCCTGCTGTGGTGAGCGCTGGCTGCTAAGAGCCCACACTGGGCCCACAGGCCCGTCCGCTCTGCAGGCTCAGGCCACGGCTGGCCTTCGCCCGAGACCACAACCCTGCTCGACGCTCCCCGTCCTCAGGGGCTCCCAGGAGCACTCCGGATAACTCACACACCTCGTCCCTGTCACAAGTGTCACAGCCGGGTCCCCCTGGCCTACATGCTCTGGGGTCTCTCACAGTTGAGCTCTTCTGGTGACCGGCGGGGAACGTCCGGCTGCTGTTCCACCTCTGCATTCCACGGGCAGCACCGATCGGCACCTCAGGATGCGGAGCCAAGAAACCAAGGCAACGAACAACTTCCCAGATCTGACTTTACATTTCATCCTTTCCGCTTTACTCCTTTACACAAGGATTTGACTGCAGCGTGGAAAAGTGGCTGACGACTACGCCGGGAAGCAGCATGACGTCTGAGCGGCACAGCAGACCTGACGATGCTGGCGCGGCCAGAAGGTCACCTAAGAGACGCAGTCTGAATCCAGCCGTCAGCCCTCGGCTGCGGCCGCAGACGTGAGGACATGCGCAGTGTCGCACGGGCACAAACGTCCGGCTCCTGTATGGACCGCGGTGGAGCTGTAAGTAGCACAGTGAAGTGGGAAAGTATCGACGTTTTGTGTATCTGTGCCTGGTAATGCGTATGAAAAGCGATGTCTACCGTGCTAATGACAATGTAACTGATGTAAAACTGCGATTCTCAGCAAATTCAGGAGGCAAGGAGCCTGCTCCCGAAGCAGACAAGGTTGGAGAGAGCAGCAGGGCCCCGAGACGCCCATCCCGACTGCGTCTGAGCCAACGCTAACATGTCAGGGGCTGTTTCAGTTCACGTAGGTACCGCCAGCATTTACTGTGTTCTCGGGACCGCGTCTCCCGCTGATGAATACATCAAGAAGAGCGCCGCGTTACTGCGTCTCTTCCCCTCGATGGCGTCTGCGGCACACGCGCGACGTGCTGTCATCCGTGACCTGAGCTGGGAGAGCACGTGACAGGAGCACGTGGCACGTCCATGCACGAAATGCCATGAGCGCCCTTCTACCTGTGCCTGCGGCCCCGCCACGCCCCTGCCCTTGGAGCTGCCGGCGAGGTCGTCAGTGTGGCTGGTGGGATGGGCATCGTGGGGCGTGACGTTGAGGCATAATCTTTGCTCTCAAACTGGTCATGACAGTTGAGCCGGGCGAGTGTTTGGACTCTGGAGAAACGCGCCAGGGCAGCGACGCCCTCCGCAGGCTCCCGCCTGGCCTGTTGCCAGGGCCCTCCCTGCTCTGCCGGGGCCCAGCCAGGCTGACAGGGTCGCTGGCTTCTGGAAGGATATTGTTGCCACGGGTGCAGGTGAAGATCAGAAACAGGAAGAAGGGAGAAGCCGGGTGTTACTTCCTCTTGGTGACTCAGGTGTCCCTGGCAGCTGCGGGGGGGCTCCTCTGGGGCCCCAGCTGCCTCAGCATCTAGTCAACTTGTCCCGTCTGCTCTGAGAGTGGTGACGGCTTCAGCTGTTGCGAGTCCTGTGGGGCCTCGCCGGGGCCTGCCTGGGCTGCCAGCGCTTCCCCCACCTGCCTGGCCCGTTCCCCACTTTACGCCCCCTTTACTTGAAATACAGTCGCGCATCGATTAACGTCCGGGGCACAATAACGCGTCATGAGGTGACTCTGCGGTGGTGCAAAGCTCACAGGTGCTCTTGCACTCAGGCGGTGCAGCCTGTGGTATGGGGCGGCCGGCCGCTCCTGGGCTACCGACATGCACAGCAGGCAGCTGCAGCGGTGCTAAGTGTCTGGGTATCGGAACACAGCCAGACACAGGAAGGGCACAGTAAAGTGCCGGGTGACAATCTTGCAGGACCACTGTCATATTTGCAGCCCATCGTTGACTGCAATGTCCATCACTATGCGGCGCTGACCGTGCCTCTAGAATGTTCTGCTCTCCTGTATGGGACCTGACTCCAGGCCCCGATCCTAGGCCAGGGACTCACGAGCTGTCTCTGATTGCCTTGGCTATTCACTGGAACCCAGCGGCAGCTTCTCAGATGAACGTCTCTTGATGTATAATGCAAAATGCATGGGATTAAGAAGGAAAACAATTATACTGAAATATACTTAAGAAAACACCTAAGCAGATGGGTAAAGGAGAAATATGTGTACCTCCTTATTAGTGCATCAACGGCAAGATCTCTCAGAGGGGCTGACGCTGTGTTTTGAAGGAACAATACATGAAAACAATATTCCGAGGTCTCCGCAAGAATATGATGCACATTGCGACGTCCGCACGGATGTGGTGGTAACAACGTCTGCATTTGCTGTGGGTGGCAGAGTCGCAGGATGAGCCAGTACAGCTGGGGTGTGCTGCCCACATTCATAAACAAAGGGCGTCCTGAATTTTAGTTGGAAATTAGTGCAAATAAAGATATAATTAGTTCTCACTCAGTTCATGGACTCCTGAATTTCATTCACAGACCCGTCGGGGGGTCTCTGAAATCCAGATCAACAACCGTGCCAGGGACAGGCCAGACGTTCCCTCCGATTTTTGGGCTGAGACCTGTTCTTGCCACTTCACAGCCACCGGGTTTAAGTGACCACGGCTTTCTCTCTCCCGCTGTTGT
This sequence comes from Indri indri, assembly GCA_004363605.1. Taxonomy (NCBI): domain Eukaryota; kingdom Metazoa; phylum Chordata; class Mammalia; order Primates; family Indriidae; genus Indri; species Indri indri. The sequence goes on from RJWJ010016984.1 coordinate 4,222, forward strand.
CTGACCACCTCAGTTGGCTCCTTGCAGAGTCAAAGCCCTTAGTCTTTGGGGCCGAGTGTCCTCAGGGGACACCCCCGTGTGGATACGACAGAAACCCACTTTTTCCAGGAGAGCCTTTTGGATCTGAAAACCTTGATTCCACTTTCAAAGCCCTTCAGCCATGTCCTCCGGGTGGCGTGAATCAGTGCAGGCCGGTCCTCTCCAGGCAGAACTCCACTTTTAATATTTTAGGGAAATTATATCATAATATATTTCCTCACAGGAGGCAGTTTCCTGGCCCCGAGCGCAGCCTTCGTCCCGATGGAGTCACATGCGCAGCTTTGGCCTCACCGAAGCGCTGAACTGGGTCGTGGAGACTGATGTCTTCTCAGGGCGGCTGCAGCGCGAGACACGGGGACACGGCGCCCGGCTTGCAGGGCCGTGCTTCCCCCCACAGCTGTCCTTTCCGGAAAACCACCTTCCCCGTCACCAGGACCAGGGAACTGGGCTGTTTCTCCGTTCAAAGACCCGTGGAAATTCAGGCCAAATGCTGACAGAAGAGTGAAAAAATCAGTTAAACCACTTGTTCAACTAAATCGTCTCTTTTTCCCTTTAATTAAATTGACGGGTCAGGTGTAAAATTATCCACGTGGCTTGTGTGTCGGGTCCTGTGTTGACTGCATGAGCCCCAGGGTCGTGGAGCTGTGTCTCCACGGTGACTTAGTGTTCACACTGTGTCACGGTTTCCTAGGGTTCCTGTAACAGGTCGCAAACGCGGGCTCAAACAGCTGACACGTATCGTCTCACGGTCCCAGAGGCTGGAGGCCCAATGCGAGGCGTTGGCAGGGCTGGTTCCTGCTGAGGCTAGTGCGGGAGCCTCTGTCCCGGCTTCGGGGTGGGTGGCAATCCTTGGTGTTCCCCAGCGTGTGGAAGCGTCGCTCAGGCTCCGCCTGCACGCTCACACGGTGATATCCCTGTGCGGCGTGTCTGTCTCCGTGTCCAGATTTCCCCTCTTATGGGGACGTGGTCCCGCTGGGTGAGAGCCCACCCGAGTGACCTCATCTTCATTACATCTGCGAAGAAGGTCGTGTTTGGAGGTGCGGGGAGTTAGGACTCCAATGTGCGAATGTCAGGGGACACAATTCTACCCGTAACACACACTGCCTCTCTTGAATTGGACGTGTCTCAACGTGGAACATTCTCTCCAACCCATTCTTCTCCCTCAGACATGTGGGAGAATTTAGTCCGGCCCATGAGCCCCCAGCCCTGCCTCGTCCTCCGTGGTCAGGTAGATTGGCCGAGGCTTGGAACAGGAGGGCCTGCAGAAATAGATCCTTTTTCTGGCCGCACATCTGGTTGCCTTTTTCCTGGTCTTAGAAAGCCCCTCCAGCGTGGCTTTGGCAGCGAGCTATAAACCGCGGCGTGAAAACTGATGGCGTGTCAGACGGTGCAGTTCATCACCGCGCTCGGCTGATTAATGCCAGTCCGCGGGTGCGCGGCCCTGTCGCGGTGTTGCCTCAGAGTGGCAGCGGGGCCCTGCACACACAGAAGGGGCGACAAAGGAGTTCAGGTCTCTGTCCGCGGGGACAGCTCCCCGCGTGGAGGGTGGGACACAGCCAGGCAGAGGGCTGCCTGCCATTGGCTAAGGGAGCTGGCGGGAAGCCCCCCGGGCAGGAGTATGACAAGGAAAGGACACCAGGAGCTTGCAGAGCTGCCCCCCGGCCTCCCTTTGCCAGTGGGGACTGCAGGCACACCACGTAACCGCCTCGGGTTCGGGAAGGGCCTGGGCTGGAAGAGCTCTCTGGGCCCTCCCATTCCTCGAGCTATTCCGTGACCTCACGACCCGTCAGGAGGCACAACTACGTCTTCCCCTGGGGTGCTGACGCCGCCTTTGGGGTCCGCCCGGCCCCTGACTCCCAGTGCCTGGCGCGTGGTGGGCATGTGTCTTCAGGAGGGGTTGGTTGGTGACGAGGACTAGAACCCACTCAGCCTGGCTGGGCCGGGGGGCTTGCCGAAAGGATACCCAGGTCATTTCACGACACCCAAGACAGAAGCCGGAGCTGGGTCACGTGTGTCCCAGAGCCCTGTTTCCTGTGGGCACGTGGTCTGCACACACGCACGGACGCCACGCACGAGCACACACACGCCTTCGGCTGCCCGCGCACGGAAGCAGGTCGGGCCCTGCTTACCTTTCACTCAAGCGCCGGTTGCCAGCCGCTCACTCTGCCTCTTCGTCACCTTATCTAGAGCAGGAGAAATGGTCTCGGGCCAGCACGGGTTGATTCTCCTCGGGTTGGGCGTTCATCCTGGGTGTAATCAGCGCGGCAAGGAATTTAGAAGACGGAAAATTTCAAAGACAAAGGCAGAGGCTGGGACTGGGGCCCGTTCCCTGCGGAAGGTGGCAGAGGGAGCCACAGCAGCCCGAGTCTCTGTGGTTTATTGATCACTGGACAAGGGAGTCCCCAGCGCCGTAGCACAGGTAGCTGCAGTGGACATTCGGTGTGTTCAAATCCCGGGCTGCTGGCAGAGTCCCCTGCTATGAGTCCGGGTGGGAGGAAGGGCCCCACAGGCCCCCGCACAAGCCACAGGGATCCCACCCAGCCTCATCTCACCTCCCATGCCCAGGCTGGGGAGAAAATAATGGATTAGAGCCCAGCTGCATGTTCCCCCCTGGGGGCTGCACGTGGACGTAGTGACACAACGATAAAGGGACAGATCAGGATTCATCTCAGAGCAACGTCCCCTGGTGGCAACAGGCAGCCTCAGCCGCCGTCCCCGCTGGGGGCCGGGCTGTGATTCTGCCCCCAGCCGACTCTCAAGTCTTCCTGTTCATGATCTGTGGGATGTATTGCCAACAAATTCGTTTTTTGGCCTAAATTCACCAAAGTTCTTGGGTTTTGTGGCTCAGAACCTCGACTAATTGGAATTTAGTAGATGATTTTTGTGGCCATGGATTGCAGAAGAAAATTTGCAATTGTTTTTTTTTTCTTTAAGAGACAGGGTCTTGCTCCGTTGCCCAGGCTGGAGTGCTGTGCCGTCGCCATAGCTCACTGCAGCCTCCAACTCCTGGGCTCAGGCAATCCTCCCACCTCTGCCTCCCAAGTGGCTGGGACCACAGACACGAGCCACTATGCCCAGCTAATTTTTTTTTTTGGTAGCAACAGGGTCTCACTGTGTTGCCCAGCATGGTCTCAAACTCCTGGGTTCAAGCGATCCTCCCACCTCAGCTGGGATTACAGGTATGGGCCACTGTGCCCAGCCTGGGATGGGTTTCAAGGAGATGGCTTTTGATGGTTTCTCCTGTGAATCAGCAGGGCAGCAGTGCGAGTGTGCCCGGAAGCCCGAGGCCCTGCTGTCTTTGTGTTGGATCCCGGCAGGTCTTGCTGTGGGCAACGCCGAGAGGGGGGTGGACGGTGTGATCAGTGCCCTGCACACTCTCTGTTGTCACCTTTTCCCGACGTGTCTGATACTGTCAAGGAATAGGCCGCGTAATGTAAATATTCATCCAGTGCATATCTTACACCAAGCCACGCCGAGAGCCCGTGGTCCACTTGCAAGGACATTTACAGAGGAATTCCTGGGTCAGAGGGTACGTTCCCTTAACATTTGGGTAGATAACAAATACCAAATTGCCTACGAAGGACATTTCGTCAGTTGACCCTTCTGCCGAGCCGTGAGTGAGGGGCTCGCTTCTCCACCCCGCACCCCAAATTTTATGATCTCTGTGAGTCCTGGGGTGAGAACTAGTGTTTCAACTTAGTCTTAATTTGCATGTATCTTTTATTATGAGTGGGGACAGGGATCTTTTCATGGGTACAAAACGATTTGTGTTTCTTTTCCTAAGAATCATCCGTCTGTTTGTGTCCTTTGCCCATTTTTTTCTCCTGGGTCACTGGTCTTTTTCTTATTGATTTTTAAGAGCTCTTTGCAAATTGAGAAAATTAGCTCTCGGCATATTGTATGTGTTACAAATATTTATTCTCAGTTTGTCTCTGGTTTATTGGTTTGATTTATGCATTTTTCTTTGCAAAAATGTTATAATTTTATTTAGTCAAATGTATCGATTTTTTTTCTTTTATGGCTGCAGGTTTTAAGTTGTTTTAGAAATGCCTTTCCCACTCTGCGAGTATTAAAAGCACACAGACTGTTCTTCCTTAGCTTCCGCTGTACATGCATGTGGAGCTACACGTGTGAGAACGGCCGCGCAGCTTGTGCGACCAGCAGCCACCCAAGTACCCCGGTGGCTCTTCAAGGTCCAAGCGCCGGCCATGCCAGCTCTGAAACGTTCTGAATAGCACTCCGTTTAACTAATTCTGTGTTTTCCTGAAAAACACTGAGGATTTCAAAGTGGAAAATGCACGTGGTCAGACTCGCGTTTGGCAAAGTTCCCTCGGGAGGTGCTGGGAGGCAGGAAGACTGTTTTGGAAGGTTCCGGAAAGCACAGCCTTGGGTGGGAGGACCAGGAATGAGAAGGTGAGAAGGGGCTGGTGTCTTTTTTCTGGGAGAAGTATTTTTACATATGTAGAACTTTTTTTCTGCTAGAAAAATAAACAAAATAAATAAGTACCGGACCAGTCTACACAGTCAAGATCTTCCGTACACCCATCCCGCCCCCACGCACCCCACGTCACCATTAGGAGTTCGTTACACTTTCTTCCAGGGTTTCTTTACAAACACGCCCACATGTCTATGCGCGTAGGTTAGCGTGTGTGTAATTATCAAATACGGGTTAGTAAATACGCACACATTTTTATTGAAATGAAAATGGTCTCATCTCCCGTTTGTCCTCCAAATCCACTCCACGGTCAAGTTTGCAATTTCAGGCCGTCCAGTGATTACTTACAAGTAATATAAGTTGATCTACAATATACGACCTGTGCTGCAGGAAACGTGTAATTTGCGATGCCACGTAAGTCACACAGCCATGTGGGAACGGTGCCTCGCCACCCAGGCGTGGACTGCGCCCGCGTGCAGAGCAGCTGCTCCCCGTGTCTGTCTGCGTTTCCTGACGTCGCCGTCTCGATCGGCGTCCGCAGCTGTCCCGGCTCTCGCCTCCCTGCCAGGACAGAGAGGACATCGGCACACTGACCGCTCCTCTGCTTGTCTTTGTCCTTCTACCTCCAGTTTCATTAGTCGTCATTTTTATGCTCTCAAGTTTTATGTTTACATTTTCTTTTGTAATTTTAATCAAGTCCTCTGGGCTTGGTCTACAGGGTGGTTCTATAAATTGACAATGCAATAAAGGGCGTTTATGTCATTAGGGAAATGCAAGTCAAAGCCACAATGAGGCAGCACTTCACACCCTTTGGGATGGCTGTTATTGAAAAGATGGATAACAAACGCTGGTGAGGATGTAGAGAAATCCGACGCTTCATACCCTGCTGGAGGGAATGTGAAATGGTGCAGCCACTTAGGAAACAGCCTGGCAGTTGCTCAAAAAGTCAAACATGGAGCTACCAAGTGGCCTCTCCTACGCATGTGGGGATATCCACGAGAAATGGAAGCACACGTCTACACAAAAGCTTAAACGTAAATGTTGACAGCATCATTTGTAATAGCCAAAAAGTGGAGACAACCCAAGTATCCAGCAGTTGGATGGATAAACAAATGGATAAACCAAATGTGGTACATCCGTGCTGTGGAATATTATTCAGCAATTAAAAGAACGGAGTATTGATACACAAGGCAACACCCATAAACCTGCAAACGTTTCGCTAGGTGAAAGGGGCCAGTCGCCAGAGACCACATATTTTTATGAAATTCCCCAATAGACAAACCTTAGAGACAGGAAATAGATTAGTGGCTGCCTAGGACCAAGGATGGGGTGGTGGGGTATTAGCGGGGAGTGGGGAGCGACTGCCAGCGGGCACTGAGTTTCTTTTCGGTGCAATGAAAATGTTCTAAAATTGGTTGTGGTGAAGGTTGCACAACCTGTGAATATACTAAAAACCACGGAATTGTACAACTTAAATTGATGAGTTATATGGTATATGAATTATAGCTCGATAAAACTGTTTAAAAATATATTCATGATTTTACAATTATGTAAACATGATTCCCTTTGGAACCAAACCGTGATTGGACCTATAAAAATGAAATGTAATCGTCTGCTTGCAAAACTTTGCTGCTCAAGGTGGACCCTTCCAAGCACCAAGATCCAGGTGATTTTCTTTCATATTTTTTTCAGCTCTGCATTCACTTATTGTCAGGTAGACTTGGATTTTTCTTTGTTTATCTGTTTTCCCAAAAAACTAATAATAATGTTTGTGTGTATTCTCCTTGTAAAACCGGAAATATTATTGAAAAGTCTGAAGTCGCTTTGGCCCCCCCCTCTGCCCCCCACCCCCTGACACCCCAAGTCCTAGTCTGGTGTGAATACTTCCAGACCTTTACCTCTGACTTTTCATAAATCCTCACGTATCTATAAAATGTATGTAATATTTTCGTCCATGTTTGTGTGTGTTTGTCATAAATGGCATTCTCTGTCGTGCCACAGCTTGCCCTGCTCGCTCGACACGCAGCGCTGGTCTCCCTGGGTCAGTACGCACAAGCCCTGCCCACCTCGTCACACACGGCTCGTTCAGCGCCGAGTGGCTGTGCGGTAGATCGCCCTGTCATTCCACTGTGGGTATGCAGGTGCCCCCAGGTCTGTATTTCATGTTTTTCTCTTTTTGTGAATTTCTTTTTCATTTTGCTGGAGTACCTCCTTGAGTAATCTTTTTAAGTCTCGTGTAGCCTATAAATATCCCTTTTTTGACCTCACATGTTGCTAATTGTTCATGTGCTGTAGAATTCTAGGTTCAACAACTTTTCCCTCTGAATTTTGGAAGCTTTAATTCATTATGTTATTATATATTGTTGCCAGTAAGGAATCTGAGAAGTCTTATTACTTTATAGGTAACCCCCATCCCTACCTGGAAGCTCTTAGGATTTTTTCTTTACTTTTGGGATTCTGCAATTTCATCAGCGTGTGTAGGTGTGGGATCATTCTCATTAGTTCTGCTGGTGCCGCAGGTCTTTGTCATCCACTGGTACGTCTTTCCTCTGCTCAGGGAAATCGTCTTCTATGATTTCCTTGATGTTTTCTTTCCTTCTGTAGTCTCTGTTTCGTAACTCCTATTAGATAGTGGACCTCTGTGATTTCTTAACTTTTCTCTTATAATTTCCATCTCTTTGTTGTTTTGCTTGATTTTGGAGGAAGATTCCTTCCAATTTATCATCCAGCACATTGACTTAGTCTTCAGTGTATCAATCAAAATTTCTATTTCAGCAATTTTTTTAGTTCCTAAGTATTTTTTTGTTTTCTCTTTTTCTTAGGAGCGTATTCGTATTTTGTGAAGCTGTAACACTGTTGAACATCTCTGAGGAGACTAAGAATTGTTCAAAAGTTTCATTCTATCCTCTGTGTTTCCAGCTGCTCTGCTGTTTGCTCTTGGGTCTTCTTTTACGTGTCGGTTTTTCAGAAAAGCCTGGTGGTGGCCGGGTGTGTGCTCCATGGTTTATGGGACAAGGACTATGGGGTCAATAGCTGAGTTTAGTTTAGTTCTATGGTTTTCTTCAAGAAAAGGGTTTAGTTGTAGAAAAGCCTGACCTCCCAGCCTTTTTGGACTTCCCTCAGGCTCGAGTTTTGGGGACAGACTGCCTCAGCCTAGGGCTTCCCCCAGCCACACCTCCTTCCCAGAGAGGACTCGGACCACCCAGGCATGGACAAAGTCGTGGTGTAAAAACATTTATATTAAACACAAATGAAGAAATGGGCCTAAAATCAAATTTTGAGGAGCTGCAACCCCTGGGATTTTACTTTATTTCCAAATAAAAGAGGTACTGTCATCAAATACCAGGTGGCCCCTCCTTGACAGGGGCTGCTCCTGTGCAGCGCAGATGCCGTGGTGAGCAGCCCTGTCCGTGGGTGAGCAAGCAGGTGCTGTTGTCATTCCCAGCTCAGAGAGCGAGGAGCCGGTGCTCAGAGAGGTGGAGGTGATTTGTCCGAGGTCGCAGAGCGGCGTGTGGCACAGGCAACACTTGAACCCGGGGCGCGCTCCCCGGTCTGCAGAAGACCCTGTGCCGGCCGGAAGGGGCAGACAGACGGGAACGGAAACCCTGGGCTGGCCTCTCACCAGCCATGTGACCTCAGACCCGTCACATGACCCCTTGACAGCCGCTCCTTCACCCATTTCACGGCAAGAATAATACACGCTCCTGGGTTGCAGCGAGAATGGAGCTGGGTGTGTATACAGTTGCTCAATACACGCTGATTGCCCGACGCCTGACCAGGGGTGTAAGACAAGGGGTTCGCAAAACAATCACAGAAAAACACCAAGAAATACAGAATTTTGCTAAATATACTCTGTCCCTCACTGCTGGTAAATGAATTCTGGTTCACTGTGAAGAGCGACGTTAGAGACACTCGGTCTGGTCTGGCTCGCAGGACGCCAGGGCAGCCGCGCGTCAGATGACAGTTCAGAAGGAGCCGTGGGCGGGAAGGCCCTGGGCGCCGGGACTGGCCTCGGAGCCCTGCGTCCTCGCCTGGGCACACGTGGGCAGTCTCTCTGGGGACACCACCACCCTCCCATCCTTCTCTGGAACGTGGGGGTCTCTGGAGAGGGGGCGCAGCCTCCCACAGGCTGCTGGGACTCCGATGTGGTCCCTGCCTTCTCCCCAGGGACTCCCAGCAAGTTGCCCCCGCCCCCCCCGACCCTGCCGCTCCTCCCACTCCCTTTGGAGGCATCGCTCTGGGTTTGGGCTCTGGCCTGCCCCGCGGGGGCCTCCGGGACGTGCCCCGTGTGATTTCATAGGGAACGAAGGAGCCGTGTAGGCAGCTGTGAGCGCCGCGCCCACCCCGGCTCCACGACTCGATTCTCTCCTCCCACTGCCCGTGCCCCCCACCCTCCCGGAAGAACCCGCCCTAACGTCCAAGTCGCAGGCAGGTACTTGGTTTAGGTTGAAATTATGGCCTTGCACACGGACGATGTATTCAAGCCATTCTAAAAATAAGTTTAAAATATTAAAACACCACCACAAACGTTGTTTCTGAATAAAAGGGGATCTTCGTGCATTGAATAACCCAGTTTGGTTCTGTCCAGTGACGACATTAGAGTTCAGTTCCAGCTGTCCTGTCCCTTGGTCTGTGCAGGTCTCATGGGGGACATACTACAGCAGTGCCCTCACTGGACACAGGAAAGCCATCGCAGGTACCGTCCCTCCTGAGGTCTAGCTCACCTCTTCCACGCCTTACGGAGGACAAGCTGCAGCTCGGGCTTCTTGTCCTTGTCACCCTGGGCACTGTCGCCGCCCCCTTTCCACTGTGGGCACTTCCCCTTTCGGTCACTGGACAGATTGTCCCCTGCAGGTGACCTAAAGCCTTTGATCCAAGCCTTTGATCCAAGGTCGTTTACCTCCCCAGGGGCACCAATAACTTTCCTGACCAATGGCACTGCTCCGGAGTTGTCTCGAACCCAAGTCTAATTCCAGAACAATCAACTCTAAGTTGTTTAAGGAGGCTGTGTACATTAAAACAGCCATAAATCACGGTAATGAATCCCGCAGCGTGCAGAGAAATCCATTACACATCTGATACACGGAGCTATTACTTCAGTTCTTGATGCACGCGCCTTTAAGGGCATAAAATGCGGGATTAACAAACTGCCCCGTAAACAGAAAACGTTGCACGGAGAGGGAAGAACCCACCCTCACGTAAATGCTTTATTATTGGAAAATTTCCTGAGGCCAACAGTTCAGCAAGGAGAATTTATAAATATATCATTTCAACTCTTGGAAGGATTTCAGCATAATTTGCTGGGCCCCTGAGCAAGGTGAAGTACATCTCCAAGTCTCTGCAGAGTGATAAAGAAGGGAGAGGCGGCATCCGTGTGTGCACAAGAATTCGCGGCCTCTGAAGTGCCTCGTGCTGTCCACACCAAACAGGTCTGCCTTTGAGACGAACAGGGGTGGCTGGGAACACCCTGAGCCTTACCAAAAAGCTGGGTGCTCTGAGCAGAAGTTCCAGGCTGGGCCTGTGCCTGCCAGGCAGCCCAAGGTCAGCTGTCTTTCTGAAATCCTTGCAGTTGGAAGTGAAAATGCTGATGCATTTGAGCAGAGCCCTCATTTGATTTCCATTTGCAAATGAACAGGAATGATTTCTTCCACTTACCCTTGGTGATTAACTGTTGGCAATCAACGTCGCACAAACAAATGAGCCTGCCCCAGTTTTCAACTTCAAACGTTGGACACTTTGGAAATGTCGCATCTCAGGTTTCTGGTCGAGTGTGAACGAGCCCAGGTGGCTCCACAGGTGCTTAACGTGCGTCTGGGTCCAGCTGATTCTTTTAGTCCTGCTGTGAGTTCTTGCAAGTGGGTGGTGGCCATGGAGACTCACCCTGGTGACTTCAGAAAGAAGTCACTGCTGCCAGGTGGGCGAAGCAATAGCGGGTTACTCGTGCTGTCCGTTCCAGGATTGGGGCACCTGCAGGACGGTGCACAGGATCAAGTCACTTTGGCTGTTTGGAAATCTTGATTTCCCTGCAAAGCCCGGAAGTTTCCAGAGCAGCTTCCCCCATGGTGGTCTCTGGGTAGTCATCTTCCCCCTGAAGGTGCCCTGGGGCGGAATGTGGGGTGGAGTGTGGGGATTCTGTTCTCAGAACAGCTTCCTCTGGCCCTGAGCTGCCCCAGGCAGGGGGTGGCCAGGCCATGCAGGGACCCGTGTCTGTGAAAGGACAAAGCAAACCCACATCTGCAGAAGAAAACTCCCAGGTGCGCACGTTTCTCATACTCAACAAATGCGACCACAGAAGGTCCGTTTGCAACAGTCAGGCTGGAGCGCTTCATGGTCCCCCAAGGGGCAAGGGGTCGGCTCAGGACAGAACCGTGGCGGTGGGAGGCGATTAGGGAAAGGGAAGGCAATGAAGACGCTAAGATCTAGAACGTTTACAAAAGAAAGGCAGTTTTGTCGTTTCCCCTCCTGGTCTTCCTCCCTCCTCTCTAGCGTTCCTGCTCTGGCTGTCCCCGTGGAGGCTTATAATTTCCAGGTCACACTGTTGTGGGCGTGACTGAGATATTTCGCGCCCTGAGCAGCAGAGCCTGTGCATGTGTAACTGGTAAAAGCTGAGCAAGGGCGGATTGTACCAACGTCAGTTTCCTGGTTTTAATGTTGTGCTACAGTTGTGTAAGAATTTAACACTGGGGAGGCTGGGTGGAGAGCGCGTAGGAACTTCCTGCACGTTTCTTTGCAACTTCCTGTGAATCTATAATTACTGCAAAATTATAAGTTATTCTAAAAATAAGCTTGACTCATGGTCAATGATAAATAAACAGTAACCAAAAAAAATATGTCTGGACAACCCTCCCTACTCAGTCAGTGTCTCCTCAGTCTTTATGCTCCTCCCGCCATGGGGTCCCACGTCCCCGGAGAGCAGTGCTCTCGCCCCTCTGCCTTCCAGACTTCCGTGTCCTCCCCGACATCTGTTCTCTCTTTCTTCTTCAGTAGGAGAATCCCTGATTCTTAGCTGGGTACTTAGGCACCAAGAAGAAAGACGACCGTTTCCAGCCCTCCGGGGTCATCGCAGGTCCGTGGAGGGCTGTCTGCAGTCTCTGGGAAGGACACCTGGTGGGGAGGGGAGTGTCCTGTTGCCCCTTCTCCCTTTCCAGAAGGGACACATGATGGCCAGCGCTCAATCAGCCCCTCCAATCAGAGGCCGAAGCTACTGTTATTCTGAACCTTCTCTTCCTTGTGGTCAAATCCATTCTTCACTTACGCACAATCTCAGGCCTCTGAACAAACCAGCCCCCTGGCCAGAATTCTCTCTCTTCTCTCTTTCTGCTCACATAATACCTCTTCCTTTTTCAGATCTTAGGCTAAATCCTGCTTCCTGCAGGAAGCCTTCCCTGAGTTCCAACTCGAGCGAGGTGTAAACCCCTTTTGGACTGTCTTCTATGTTATAATTTCCCTTCACTGAGAACTGCCATCTCTCTGAAAACAGGGTCACAGGGGGGACCCGAGGAGACACGTCTGTGTGGATGGCTGACTCAGGGACGCACGGCCCCGGGCCCAGTGCGGGCCAAGCAGACTCTCTGCTCCAGGGATCTGGTGTTGGACTCGGGCACTGCAGTCTCCTCGTGGGCTGAGCCTGTGAGCTTGTACCGACTTGGCCGCCACGCACACCGTGCTGTGCTGTGTGAACCGCGGGGCAGGAAAAGCTTGTTTGCAAAGAGAAGAGAGAGAAGCTGACCCAGAGACAGGAAAAGAAACGGGATATATGGAGTGCCGGGTGTTCGTACTCCCTGGTTCCGTCCCTGCTGAGATGCGTCTCTATGTCTCCTCTTAGTTAACCCAAACAATGCTGTAGCCTTTATCACTGTCCTACATTCTACCCTGCTTTTTTTTTTCAAAATGGTGATAAAGTATACATAACATTAGATTTGCCAACTTGGCCATTGTAAGTGTACAGTTCAGGGGCGTTAAGTACGTTCACACTGTTGCGCAGCCGTCACTACCGCTTCCATCCACGAAACTCTTTGCATCTTGCAAAGCCGAGCCTCTAGTACCATACTTTAAAAAAGCAGCCGGTTCCAGTTGGTTTCTATTACTTGCAAATAAGAGTTCTAAGTAAGGCATGTGGGATTGTGCAGATGTGTTTAAGTCAGGCAGACTTTGGCAATGTTTGCGTGAGAAGTTGTAGGTGAAAGGCCAGTTTGGGTGGGACGGAGGTGGATTTGAAGTTAGGCTGAGCTAGAATCTTACTTCCCTGACAGTGAACCTGAGCAGGGGCCACCAGTGAGAAACTGGGCCCCGAAGAGTCTGGGCGGTGGTGAGTAGAGTGGATTAAAGAGGAATTTTTTTTAATTTTTAAATTGACAGGTTATATCCCATTTATGGTGTAGACGGTAATATTTCAGGACATGTATACAATGTGTAATAATCAAATCAGGGTAATTAGCATATCTATCACCTGAAGCATTTGTCGTTTCTTTGTGTTGGGAACATTTACAATCCTCTCTTCCAGAGATCTGAACATGCTCAAGAAATTATTGTTAACCGTCGTCACCAGACGGTGCTATGGGACACTGGAACGCATTCCTCCCATCTAGCTGTAATTTTGTATCCATGAACCAGCCTCCCCTTATCTTCCCCTGCCCTGCTCTTTCCAGCCTCCGATAACCTCGATTATACTCGACTCCCGGGAGTGCTCCTTGGTCAGTCCCACAGGTGAGTGAGAAGGCGCCATGTTTAACCTTCTGCGCCTCGCTGATTTCACTGCCCATGATGTCCTGCAGCCCAGCCCGTGTTGCTCCAACACGATCTCCTTTCTTAAGGCTGACTGGTATTGGGTATCTGCCACGTTTTCTTTACTGTCGTTGGACACGTAGGCTGATTCCATCCGTCGGCTGCTGTGAAGGTCCTGCAGTGAGCGTGTGAGTGCAGATGTCTCTTCGACAGACTGGTTTCCTCTCTTTGGATAGATACCCAACGGTGGGATTGCTGTCATACAGCAGTTCTATTTTTCGTTTTTTGAGGAACTTCTATGCTGTTTTCCATAGTGGCTGCACTAATTTACGTTCCCACCAACGGTGTAGAAGGGTTCCCCTTTCTCCACATCCTCTTCAGCATTGGTTATTTTTTGTCTTTTTGATAACCGGAGCGAGATGATACCTCTCCGTGGTTTCGATTTGAATTTCCCTGATGATTCTCGATGTTGAGCATCTTTTCCATATGCCTGTTGGCTATTCATATGTTTTCTTTTGTGAAATGTCTATTCACATCCAGCACTCATTTTTTGATCAGATTGTTTGTTTGTTGTTGTTGATGAGTTCCTTCTACATTCTGGATATTAATCCCTTGTCAGATGAGTAGTTTGAAAATATTTTCTCCCATTCTACAGATTCTCTTCAGCTGATCATTTCCTTTGCTGGGCAGAAGCTTTTTAGTTGTTATAATCTCATTTGTCCATTTTTGTTTTGTTTCCTGTGCTTTTGAAGTCTTACCCATAAAATCTGTGCCCAGGCCAATGACCTGAATCATTTCTATGTTTTCTTGTAGTAGTTTTATAGTTTGGGGTCTCATATTTAAGTCTTAAACACATTTCAAGTTAATTTTTGTATGTGGGGTCTAGTTTCTTCTGTAGATGGATGTACAGTTTTCCCAGCACCATTTATTGAAGAGGCTGCCATTTCGCTACTATATATTCTTGGTGACTGTCAAAAATCAATAGTTGTAAATACATAGATTTATTAATATTTCTGGGTTCCTTATTCTGTTCCTTTAGTCTGTATATCTGTTTTTATACTAGTACCATGCTGTTTTTGTTACTATAACTGTGTAGTAGATTTCAAAGTCAGATAGCATGATGCTTCCAGCTTTGTTCTTTTTGTTCAGGATCGCTTTAGCTATTTGGGGTCTTTTGTGGTTCCATATAAATTTTAGGATTTTTCCCCCATTTATGTGAAGAATGCTGTTGGTATTTTGATAGAGATTGCATTCAATCAGGAGATTACTTTGGGTAATATGGTCATTTTAACAATATTAATTCTTCCAATCCATGAACATGGGATGTCTTTCCTTTTTTTGTGTGTGTCTTCTTCAATTTTTTTCATCAGTGTTTTGTAGTTTTTATTGTAAAGGTCTTTCACCTCCTTGGTTAAATTTATCCCTAGGTATTTTGGGGTAGCTATTGTTAATGGGGTTGCTTTCTTGATTTCTTTTCAGCTAGTTTGTTACTAGTGTATAGAAACACTACTGATTTTTGTATGTTAATTTTGTATCCTGCAACATTACTGAATTCATTTATCAGTTCTAAGAGTTTTTTGGTGGAGTCCCTAGGTTTTCTATATGTAAGATCATTTCATCTGCAAAAAGGGACAATTTGACTTCCTCTTTTCCAATTTAAATGTCCTTTGTTTCTTTCTCTTGCCTAATTGATCTGGCTAGGACTTCTGGTACTATGTTGAATAAAAAATGCTGAACGTGGGCATCTTGCCTTGTTCCAGTTCTTAGGGGGAAAGCTTTCAGCTTTTTCCTGTTCAGTACGATGTTAGCTGTGGGTTTGTCATATATGGCCTTTATTGTGTTGAGGTACTTTCCTTCTATACCTAATTTGTTGAGAGTTTTTATCCTGAAGGGATATTGAATTTTATCAAATGCCTTTTCTGTGTGTATCGAGATGATCATATGGTTTTTGTCCTTCGTGCTGTTAATGTCATATATCACATTTGTTGATCTGCATGTGTCAAACCAGCCTTGCATCCCATAGATACATCCCACTTGATCATGGTCTATAATCCTTGTGATGTACTTTCGGATTCTGTTTGCTAGTATTATATTTTGTTCAAAATTATTGTGTCTTTGTTCATTAGGGATATTGGCCTGTAATTTCTTTTTGTCATTGTTGCTTCCTTGTCTGGTTTTTGTATCAGAGTAATGCTGGCCTTGTAGAATGAGTTAGGAAGAATTTCCTCATCTTAAGTTTTTTGGAATAGTTTAGGGAGAAGTTGGTGTCAGTTCCTCTATGAAAGTTTGGTAGAATTCAGCAGTGAAGCCATCCATTCTTGGGCTTTATTTGTTGGAAGAGTTTAACCAAGGAAGAATTTGAATCATTCCAGTTAAATTCTAACAGTGAAAACCATTGTGGAGCATCTACTTGCATCAAACCTCCATGATGTCAGGCATTACACCAGCTTCTAGTCCAGCAGTTTTGTGCCTAGTTGGAGATAGGGGATTGTGTAGAAGGCTAGTGAGTAAGAAGCACACACAAGGCTGGCAGATGAGAAAGTTGTAGGGCCATTCAAAGAGATCAGAATGTCTGAAGGACAGTTAGTTTTGGGGGAAAGTTGATTCATTCAGTTTGGACTCTGTGGTTTGGGGTATTAATGGAATACTCAAATGGAAATGTCCCACAGACACAGAGGTCAAGCTGGACAAACTCAGTTCTAGGAGGATCCTCAGCTTCTTTCTCTCACTCCACCACCTTGTCCAGATGGTCACCCAGTGCTGTGGCATCTACCTCTTGACAAGCTAACTTTTTTCCCACCTCCATCGCATTGCCACGGCCTAAGGACAGGCTCGTGACATGACACTTGTTGCCTGCATCTCTGCAGCTGCTGCCTTCTCCAATTTCCCTCATGGTATGAGGCACATAGTAGATGCTTCATAAATACTTGCCTTGAATGAAATGAAATCAGAAAAATATGAAAAGAGGGGAGTATCAAGGTGCTGAATTAGGAGTTGGCAGCATTTTCATATTTTTTTCCAGACTGATGAGAAGAGGAGGCTGATGGATTAAAAAAATCCAGAGAGACAGGAATATCTCAGCACTGGGGTACGCCCAATGCCATGGCATTCTGCTGTCTGCAGAGAGGGGTGGAGAACATGGTGAGGATGCTGGGAAGCTTGAGGCTTTAAGGAGAGGAGCATCGGTGAGTGTTTGGGAGCCTTGGAGTAGTCCTGAGCAGCCCACATCTGTGTCCTGGGGCCTTCTTTTGGTTTAGGGTTACACTTCCCCAACTTCATCACCCTCCTCATTAATTAACAATTATCTGCTGACCTTTAAATCATTAGGTAATTAGCTTGATGTCAGGGAAAGTCTTTACTGAAGTGAGCTGCAGTGGAGGAGGAAATTGAGGCTCAGAGATTGAAAGTCAATTGTCCAAGGTTACACAGCAGGTTAGCAGTGGCAGATGATAGAGGAGGCCTTTTTAAAATAAAAATCACACCTTTGTGCTTAAAAATTTGAAGCAGTCAGTTCTGAACGGGTCTGGGGTGTCTAAGCACTTGCACTGCTAGACTATCCTAGAACGAATCCCCTTCTTCCCTCCCTGTACCCCCTTCAGACAAGATTTACTGAAGTCAAGTGAACCTTGGTTCAACCTTGTTCGCAGGTTCTAAGTGGTCGTTTCATTTAAGACATTTAACTAAAAGCCCTTTCCGTAGAACCAACTCCTGCAGGCATGCTGCCAGCAATTAATGAAAGATGATAAAATAATAAAAGAAGTAATACATTAACTATATTATCCTTGCACATTTGGGCAGTCCTTTTCATTATATCCTCTTTATGGACATTCTCCAGCAACATTTGAAGAGCTACTTTATTGCTGTTCTGTGACTGTTTAGGCTTCCAGACATTAACGGGCTGCTTAAATGCTAATGCTCCTTGGCTCTCGTCTTCTCGGGTGGGTGGATGCAAGTGTTTAGCGGGGGTGCATTACAGCCGCACCTTTCCCTCACTTCACTTGGGGAGTGAGCTGAAAGAGAACTTGGAATGACAGATTTCATTTTTGGACTCGTAGCCTCTGAAATAAATTGGTTTGCTAATTAAGAGAAATGATGCAATTGGCCTTCATCTGTAATTTGCTTAAAGAACAATTTGGTCTAGAAGCTGAATGTCCCCGTGGAGGCTTATAATTTCCAGGTCACACTCTGCCGTGGGCATGACTGATATTTCACGCCCTGAGCAGCAAGGCCTGTGGCTGCACCTCCGTATTTACCCCTCCTCTACCTCGCTGCCCCTTCCCACCTTTCGCCCAGGCTTTACCAGACTCTCCAGCACCGCAGGGTCTGAAATTATAGTCCGACGTTGCACCCAAGGCCTAAGCTCCTCCTCACTAAAAGAACTCTGATTTTGGAGGAGGAGGAAGGTGTCCAAGTAAAACACCTGCTCTTCAAAGACTCTTGCAGCAGTGGTGGCCATGTGACACAGTTCTGACCAATGGGATGTGAGTAGAAGTACAGTGGTGATGTCTGGGAACTGTTCCGGCGGCCATGTGACACAGTTCTGACCAATGGGAGCTGGTAAAGATACAGTGGTGGTGTCTGGGAACTGTTCCGGCGGCCATGTGACACAGTTCTGACCAATGGCATGCTGGTAAAGATACAGTGGTGATGTCTGGGAACTGTTCAGGTGGCCATGTGACACAGTTCTGACCAATGGCATGCTGGTAGAGGATGGGCGTGATGTTCGGGAAAGCTCCATGGGCGACACAGGAAGCACTCCTTCCTCCCTCCCCCTTCTTCCTTCCTGGAACCAGGGCAGACGTGACTCCTGGACAGTCAGCCTGCACCTTGAACCCGGCGGGTGAGATGCATGAGGATGGAAGTTCCTGTGCCAGGGAGGATGAGGCAGAGAGAAAGGGCCTGAGTCTCTGGTGGCCTTTTTGAGCTGCTGCAGTGGCCATGGTCACCTACGTGGAGACTTGGTGTAGCGTGAGCAAAGGGTCCCCAGGTGTTAGAGCCACCGTCGGGCGGGCTTTCTATTACTCGCAGCACACGGCATTCCTCACGGATGCGGCTCTCATCAGAGACAGTGGGGCTGGACGAGCGCAGTGGTCCCCCATAGGCTTGGACAGAACTGAGCATTGGCCAGGGCCACTCTGGCCAGAGCCGCCTCCTCTCTGCATCCCTCCCCCCAGGCCAGCAGCGTGACCCTCGTCCTCCTCGGTTCCTCCAGTCCTGGTCACACTGTGCTGCTCTTCCTTGGCAACGGCTCTGATCTCTGTGTCCCTGGCCTTGAGTTGGACTGGGAGCCTCTCTCTTTCTCAGCCTCAGCTTCCTGTCCTGACTGTCGGGGAGGGAGGCTCACGCCCTCCGTTTCTGCCTCCACCAGAGGATGACTCCTCTAGAAGCAAAGCCTGTCGATGAGGTGGACAGGGAGGGGGAGGAACGCAGACTCCAGAGAGTTGCAGTGGGTGCTTTCATGTCCGGAGCTGTGCCCACCTGACAGGGAACATATCCTGCGACCTTCTGTCTTCCTTCCTGCCTTCCCTGCAGGAACTTGGCTTGCTTTCTTAGCTAATCAAAGGAAATGAGAGCCTTTTAAAAGAATGCCTTGAGGGGAAGATGCGGTGTTGGACTTGGATAACTGAACTTGTCAGGTAAGTGCTGCGTGGATGGGAGACAGTCTCTGTTAACTCCCGTGCACGTGTAAAATCGTCTTTTGTAGTTTTATTTTCTAGCTGTTTTTATCAAGAACTTAATTTTTCCCTGCATTGGAGTCACTGGTCCATTTGTACTTCACTGGGCTCTTGGAAACTGAATGCCATTCGGTCGTGGTTCCAGGATTACAGTTTCCCGGGGCGGAAGCCTGGCTAGTTTTCACTCCTGTCCTGTGTCCCCGAGGAGGATGCCCAGGTGGGGGGTGTGCCGCCCTGGCACCCCCGACTGTGTTTTGGCAGCGGTTGGGCTCTGTTCTTTCTGATAAAGACTAGGGGTGAGTCTGGGCTGAGGTGGGAAGTGCAGGAGACACTGGGGAGCTCAAGGTCAGGGACACACAGGTCAGAGAGCCGTTTCCGGGCAAGCTCGGGAACAAGGGCCACCAGGCACAGAAAGTGAGTCCAGGAGTCGGAGGAGAGAGAGATCCTTTCTAAGTCTCACGTGTTTCCCTGCTCCTCCCTTTCTCACATCACTTTCTGGAACGTACTCTGCCTGTCTGCTGAGACTCAAGGTGTCTGTTGGCGCCGTGTGTTCTTGTCCCACCCCTTGGCGATGCCCCCTTGCCCGTGGCTTAGCTGAGCTCCCAGGCCTCTTCCTCCCAGGCCGGCCACTCGGCCCAAAGGGAGCAGTTAGAATGTGGTTGTCGCGACCTTGGATTTGGCCCTGACCCCAGTGAACACCAGCAGAGCTGCTCAGAAGGGTGTCTGAACGGTGGCACGTGAGCCCCTGTAGAAAAGCCCTTGTTTGTAGATCAGTTAATCTACTGATTGAATGTTGTGGGGTGCTCAGCTTCAGTGCTCTTGGCAATAAGGAGTTTTATAAATTCATGAGCACCTATTAAGAGGATCAACTTTGCTCAAAGAATAAAATGGGACAAACACCCATAAGTCACCAATAGGACAACGTCCTCACTTTTATAATGCGTAAGCTCGATTGTTCGGTGAAATTGATTTGCTCGCTAGTAAAACAATGTGGCATATACTTCCCATGTTAATATTTTGTGAATGGTTATTCTTATATATCCTTTTTTATTCTTTTTCTTTTTGCGCTTGGAAGAAATCTTTATAACCTTTCAATTTGTAGATTTCCTATTATTCACTGTGGAAATCAAAAAGCTTTGCCAGGTTGGAACTGAAATGTCAATTAATTGTCAATTCTTCACATTGAATAATTGATTAATTGGCACAATGTTAATCTCTAAATCAGTGGTAATAAATTACTTGGTTTTTAATCTTGACCTTCAGAGTGCTAAAACTCTGCAAATTGCTACTGTTTCTGCAGAAAAATGACTGATGAAGCTACATTCCTCCCATAATTTTTGTTGCTCCTAAACTTTCCACCTAATTGAGAATCACAGCAGCGCCTGGAAGCCAACTCTGACAGAGCCTCTGTGCCTGCCCGGGCGTCGGGTGGAAACGCGTGGAAACTGGGCCACTGCCTTGGCTGGAGCAGGTTTTAGCTAATGATTTTTTTTTTTCTGCAAACCTAATCACTTTAATATCACATAGAGTTAATTTAATAGGTGCCCTATTTATCACAAAATTTATAGCCCAAACACTGGGAAAGTGTTCTTTTCTCTTTCCTTCACTTAGGAGACAGAATGCAGGGTGAGGAGCAACCGCTGTTTTTGTGCCCGCGTTCCCAGCGCTCCGGCTTCACGTCCGTGAATGCCACGTTCTCCTTGAGCAAAGGCCATGTGTCTTTAAACAAATGCACTCAGCCTGACCCCAAATGGCTTCTAAAGGTTAACATTTTTATAATCAGGAAAGCTTTGGGAACAGCTCCTTTGTATAATAATATTTCTTCCTAAACACAGGCTTGGACCTTGGCCACATGCAGGGCGGGCTCAGGGCGGGGCGTGAGGCTTTGGCTGCCTCCTCCCACACTTCTCTCCTTCCTGGGGAGGTAAGGACAGATGACTAAAGTGTGAACGATGCCACCGCTCAGGGCTGCTTGTGAATTAACCATCCCTCCTGCCGAAATCCCATGGCTGTTGCCTTGAGGCGCCGGAGCCCCCGGCGGGCAGGCCCGGCTCCCGTCTGGGCTCCCGCCCGCTGTCCTCGTGCCGCTGCCCGTGGGCGCCTGTCCGCCGTCTGGGACAGGAACTCGAGCTCCTGGGAGCGGGGGCTGTTCCTTTGTCAACTGGACCTCCACCAGCAGCAACTGAATGAAGAAGGTGCTTCTTTAAACCAGGTTACTCAGCAGTTTAGAATTTCTCTATTTGACCCCTTTGAAATTAGTTGACATATTTTGATGAAACTCGACTAACCTGAGAGTGTCAAGATTAGCATAAACACACCGCTAGGCCCACCTCCCCTCCTAACAAGACGGCGGCTGCTGAACACAGTTGAATGCATGGATCTTCTGTGAACTTCAATAGTCTCCTCAGAAACCGGGCACGTCTTTGACATTTGAAGAGGTCTGACCTCCTTGAGTTAAAGTTGCACTTTCAGACCCACCAGCACGAGCCACTCTGCCTGTGCCAAGAGACTGTTAACACAGGTGTCGGGCCAGCTAGCAGCCGGAAGGATCTTCCTCTCATGTATATGTGGGGGGCCACACGAGGGGGTTCAGTGGACGTCGCCTGTGTCCAGACACCTAGGTTCTCACTGCCCTTGTGCCTGTCGCTGTCGGTCTTTGAAAAGTCACTTTCCCCTCCCTGGAGGTTTCCCGTCAGCAAAGTGAAAATACTATTGCTTTCCTCAGAGGGTTGTTTTTGAAATTTAGAGAGTATGTGCAAAAATGTTTAGAAAATGTAGCATTACGTGTATAAATTAGAGTTGTGCTTTATCTGACGTTTCTGGGAGTTCTGGTGAATCCATGGCTTTCCTGGGAAGCCGCAGGTGCCAGGCCACGAGGCCTGGAGCCTCCTGACATCACCTTGCAGCCCTGTCGGTCCCCCCGCAGGGTCGGCTTTGGGGGTGGACCGGCCGGGTCACCAGCAGGCCGCTGAGGTGCTCCTGCCCAGGCCGGACTTGGGGGGCTGGGTTGAAGCGCTCCCTGCATCTGACACCTGTTGCAGGCGGGGTGTGGAGAGAGAAATGGGCTGGCTCCCAGACGGGGGTGGGAGCCCTGGGGGCAGGAGCGAGCACATCCTCCCCTCCCCTGTGGCACAGAAAGGATCTGGGGATAACATCACCTCTGTCATACCCACAATGGGCATCGCAGCAGGACAAGGGGGCCAGAGACCCAGCCTGGCCTCCCAACAACTCAGCGCCTGGAAAATGACCAAACTCGAGGCCATTCTCCTGCAAAGTAGACCAGAGTGACGCCCAATTGCAATGTACGGACCTTGAGTGGGTCGGAGAATTTTTAAAAGTCGGCTTTAAATGATGGTTGGGTGACAGCTGCGGAAACGTGAACATGGATGGTGCTGCGTTGCAGGACGCTGCGGAATTGCCCGTTTTCCTTCGTGTGATGATGGTGTCGTGGCAACGTGGCAGGTCCTTGTTTTAGGGGATGCGGGCAGGATTTAGGGATGAAAAGTCATGATGTGCGCACTGACATTCAAATGGTTCAGCCAAAAAAGCACCTATCCACGCCCACACCACATGTATGTGCATGTCCACAACATGTATACACACTCGTCCACCCTACATATACACACACATCTGCGCCCACACCTACATACAGATACACACATGCACACCACACCCACACCTGCAGATACACACACACTGACACCCACATCTATATACATACAAACACCTACACCCACGTACACACACATGAACGCACACATCTACCCACATATAAATGGCAAGAGAGGTGCAAATTCAGCAAAATATTAACAAGTAGTGAGTTTAGGTAGAGGATATACAAATATTCATTGTAATATTTGTTTAGTTTTCTGAAAATGTGAACATTTTAAAAATTAAAATTGGGGGGAGTAAAACACTGCACAAAGTGTGATCAATGTGGGAAAACTTTTAAAATGAGCTCTGCCCTTATTGTGCACAGAGAATTCATGCTGGAGAGAAACCCCGTCAGTGCAGTGGCTGCGGGAAAACCTTCAGGGGTTGCTCAGGTCTTAAGGAACAAGCGACAGTTGACACTGGAGAAAAACCCTTTACGCATGATGTGTGTGGGGAAGCCTTGAGAGTGAAGGATTTTCTTAATTAGAACAAGAAAATTCACGTGGGAATGAAACAATACAAATATAAGGAATGTGGGAAAGCCTCCAGCAGTCTCTTATCTCATAGGAGACAGGAAAAATCACACCCGGGAAAAGAAACCTTTGACCGGGCTTGGTGGCTCCCGCCTGTAATCCCAGCACTCTGGGAGTCCGAGGTGGGAGGATAGCTTGAGGTCAGGAGTTCGAGACCAGCCTGAGCAAGAGTGAGACCCTGTCTCTACTAAAAATAGAAAAATTGGTCAGGTGTGGTGGTGAGTGCCTGTAGTTCCAGCCACTTGGGAGGCTGAGGCAGGAGGATCGCTTGCGCCCAGGAGTTTGAGGTTGCTGTGAGCTAGGTTGATACCCTTGCAGTCCAGTCCTGGGGATAGGGTAAGACTCTGTCTCAAAAAAAAGAGAAAAGAAAACAAACCCTTTAAATGTAGTGAGTGTGGCAAAGCCTTTGGGGGAACGTGTCCTGTAGAACGCATATGGGAACTGGCACTGGACAGAAACCCCGTGAGCGCGGTCTGTGTGGGAGGTGTGCAGTGTGCGGCGGAATCCTGCCGTCACGAGCAGTCGCACACTGCAGAGAACCCTGCAAATGCGACGTCTGTGGGAGGGGGTCGGTAAACCCTTATCCTTTTGGTATCACAAGAAAACTCATGATGGATAAAAACTCCTTTCTAACGATGCGAGTGTAGAATAGCTCTCAGTGAACCCTAATCTTTAAGATATACAAGAAAATTCCAAGTAAAGAGAAAAATAATGGGTTGAAAATACCATGAGAAAGCCTTGGAATGAGAAGCACGTATACGTGGAGAAACCCGAGTTCTCCAGTGACCGAGAGTCCTTTACACACTGATTGTCCTTAGAAACAGGTGGCCGTGCAATGCTGAAGACAAATACTACGTATCCTTAAGACCTGCTCTTTGAGAAAAATTATCACCCAAAGTTTTAAGCCATTAAAATAAATAAAAATAAACCACTGTACAGATTTTTAAAAACCCACATCTGTGGCTTGGATTTGGCTCACCTGTTGCCTATAGTAAATTTTGAAGCTAGAGTTCCTTGAAATTTATGCTCAATCTTTTTTCTTGAGGCTTTTAGGTTTCTATAACTTTTAAATTACATATATATATATGTGAAAATGAGTAAAGAAATAGAATTTTCAGCTTGCTCTAGCCTTTTGCTCTTTTGTGTGTGGAAGAAAACCTCTACTGTTGCAAAAAGCATCTGTATGAAGTAGAAATTGGTTTCAATAACATCAGTAGGGAATATAGGTGAGGCCAAAAGCCTCATCTGTGGGGAATTTTGGAGAATCGCTGGGAAAATTTTCCACTCTGCACAAAACAGGTTGAATTGTTTCCACAAGTGTCGTAAGAGGCTTTCCCTACGTGCACTTCACCTTCCCAGACAGAATGGTACAAATGCCTAAACGCAGGAGAGCTTTCACGTGCAGTTCACAATGAGTACATGTTCGGCTTCTGCAACTGCAAGGGGTGCTTACGGACGGCATGGTCCTGGAATCAATATCTAGGAAGCAGCACCTTCTTCTATGTGTGTTCTCTCTCTCTCTTTTTCTTTTTTAGACAGAGTCTCATTCTCACCCCGGCTGGAGTGCAGTGTCGTCATCATAGCTCACTGCAGCCTCGAACTCCTGGGCTCAAGCCATGCTCCTGCCTCAGCCTCCCAAGTACTTGGGATTACAGGCACGTGACACTGTGCACAGCTAGTGTTTTCTATTTTTAGTAGAGATGGGGTCTTGCTATTGTCCAGGCTGATCTGGAACTCCTGACTTCAAGCGATCCTCCCACCTCGGCCTCCCAGAGTATAGGATTACAGGCGTGAGCTTCGCGCCAGCCGGTTTTCCTCATAAACTCTGCTGTTGTTGCTGCCTGGGGGCAGAAAGCGCCAGTGCAGACCAGCTGGGGTCTCCATGCTTCTCTTGCCACCCTGACACGTCATCGAGCCGCTTCTGCGCCACATGTGTGTTTTTCTGTATCCCCTTGGGTTTCTTTCTGTGATTTAACAATGAGTTTGTGTCTCTCCAATACCGAAGTGTAAATCGTCTTCAGTCAAGATTGCTAAGTCTAGTTTTTATATCTCGTTAGTAAATCACAGGTTGAAAGCCGATACGTGCATGTTCACTCTGAGAGTCACAAGGTTGTTGCAAATACAGCACAACAGCCCCCGGACAAAACTGCTTTCTCCACTTTTTCTCCTCCAGTCGTTTGGTCCAGGACAGGATGTGAATGGCCATGTGTTCTAGCCCGGCTGGGCCTCCCTGTGCTGACTGTCAGCCCTGACCACGCCGTCAGCATAAGGAGGCCTCGTCCTGGTGCTACGAGCTCTGGAGGCCGGTTGCGCCCAACAACAAACTGGGGCCAAGAGAGAACCAGCTGAAAGAACAAAGAGAGAACCAGATAACTTTCTCTTCCGTGGATCGCAGAGGCCCTCGCTCTGACACACTCCGACACGGCCAGGCCCCGGCCTCAAATGCTTTCCTCAAGCAGATCTCGGTGGTTATTGTTTTTATTAGGTGTTCTACCAGTACACTAAAAATATAACGTAGGGAGCTGGTTTCCTGAGCATTAAAGAAATATTTCTTTTTTCCACGTCTAATCGGGGTAATGGTGAGCAGCCTCCCAGATGCTGGGAGGCTCAGACTGTTTCCAGCTATTCTGGGACCTTCCTCCACTCGCAGTACACTGGACCAGGACGAACATCGCGGGGAAGCTGACGGCACAGGCGGGTGTTTAAGCCACACGAAGCCAGGATCCAAACACCCCCCCATCGTCCCTGACACCAGGCAACATCCAACACTTGGGGTCACAGGGATAAAAAGATAGGGAAGCCCTCCCTTTTCCGGTGGTCACTAGACTCAGGACCTGTCACGTTCATTTTGACACTCACAGTCAACAAAATAGGCCACCGAATGCAGGAGGTACCGGGCGGTGTCTTTGCTAAGCCGCCACCTCTGGCCACGTCGGGGTGTCGGGCACGACCTTATCCACAGCAGCAGTCCCTAGTCCTCCCAGCGAACCTGCTCCCTGACCCCAGGAGGCGGCTTAGTACTCAGCGAGTCCTTTCTGCGAGTCCCCGAAGGTCGCTCTGGGAGCCTGGGAGAGAAAGCGGCTCACAAGGCGCGGCCAGGGGCAGTGCCGCTCCGTCTGCGAGTGTAGCCAGGGATGGCGACTGCGAGAGGCGAGCCGGGTCTGCCTCCGCGCAACTTTTGTTCACACACGCACACAAAAGTCTGGGGAAATTTTATTGATGCTTTTAAAAAGTTGACATAAAATTATAGCCCAGAAAACTTCAGCGACGCGCCCGGGACGGGCCCCAGCGGTCCAGCAGCCGCGGGAGAACAGCCCATCGAACCTGTCCGGTGTCCCTCGGCGGTGTCCCTCTGCGCGCGGCGACACCGCGGCCGCGTCCCGCTTCGCCGTCCGTCGGGCCGCGCGAGTTTCTGTCCTCGGCCCCCGGGTCCCTAGCGCGCCTCTGAGAGACCGTGGGTGGCGATGTCGCCGTCGCGCGAGCGTCCCCGGGTGCGCGCTCCCGAGCGGGGCGCTGTTCCGGGGGCGCGGGCGGGCGCGGCGCGGCGGGGGTGCGCGTGCATGGACACACACACACACACACACACACACACACACACACGCACACACACACACACGAAGTGCGGCGGAAGCAGGTGTGAGGCGTGAACAGGGCGCGGGGCCGCGGTGACCGTGTGGACGCGGCACGCGGGGGCCGCGCTGGATTCACAGAAAGTGTTTTTCTTTCTTCAATAATAAATTAACCTTCGCTTCCTGTAACCTTTTTGCTTTATAAATTTTGTTTTTTAACTCTTTTACTCTCGTACTAACACTGAGTTTAAAACACACTTTGTACCGCTATACAAAAGTATCTTCTTTCTTTATACCCTTCTTCTACAAGCCTCTTTTTGTTTGTCAATGTTTCTTTTCTTTTCTTTTTTGTTTTTACTTTTTAAATTTTTTTGCTAAAAGGTAAGACACACACACACATCAGCCTAGGCCCACAGGGCCGGGATCACCAATATCACTGTCTCCACCTCCACACTTCGTCCCAAGGGAAGGTCTTTAGGGAAGATGACAGGCATGGAGTTGTCACCTCCTGTGATGACAACGCCTTCTTCTGGAAACCCCTGCAGGGCCTGCCTGGGGCTGTTTTACAGTCCACTTTTTTTTTATAAGTAGGAGGGGCACACTCTGAAATAGCAATAAAAAGTATAGTCTAGTGAATCCATAAACCAGTGACATAGTTGTTTATTGTCACCAAGCGTCACGCACTGTGTGTAATCGTGCTGGGTTTCTATGCGACAGGCGTGCAGCAGGTGTGTTTACACCAGTGTCACACGATCCCCTGGCTAGCACGTTGCAACACGACATAGCCAGGTGCTAGAAACTTCAGCTAATCTCATGGGACCACCGTGGTGCATGCAGCCTGGTGCTGACTGAAACAGTGTCACACGGCTCGTGACTGCGCTTTCGCTCGATACTGGCAGAAAAAAGGAGGAATGAGGCACTCGTCGACCTCCCCCTGCACTGGTGGCCTGTGTCCTGAGGTGCACCCGCACTCAGGGCTCCTTTCTCAGGTGGCTCTTTCCCTCGCCCCCTGAAGCTGGAACCTGGTCTTCTGTGTCACCTGATCCTCTTCCCAGTTTATCTGCGTCCCGGTTACGCAGATATCCACCAGGTAGTCAGATGGTGTCGTTACTGAGAGGTCAGTGTGGTGCAGACGTTCTCAACTGGGGGTGTTTTGCGCCTCAGGGAATATTCAGACACCTCTTTTTTTTTTTTTTTTTTGAGACAGAGTCTCACTCTTTTGTCCAGGCTAGAGTGAGTGCCATGGCGTCATCCTAGCTCACAGCAACCTCGAACTCCTGGGCTCAAGCGATCCTCCTGACTCAGCCTCCCAAGTAGCTGGAACTACAGGCATGCGCCACCAGCCCGGCTAATTTTTTCTATATATTTTTAGTTGTCTGATTAATTTCTTTCTATTTTTGGTAGAGACAGGGGTCTCGCTCTTGCTCAGGCTGGTCTCGAACTCCTGAGCTCAAACAATCTGCCCGCCTTGGCCTCCCAGAGTGCCAGGACTACAGGCGTGAGCCACCGCGCCTGGCCTCGGAGACATTTTTGGTTGTCACAGCTGTGGAGACAGTGGGCCTGCTGTTGGCATCTGGTGGGTAGAAACCAGGGCAGCCTCCCTCTGAGGTAAAGCATTATGTGGTCCAAATGTCCCTGGTGCCAACCGGGGCTGAGAACCCCTGGTGTCGTGGTGACTCCATACAGCAATCCTGTTACCGAAGTGTTTGTGTTCTTACTGAGAACTTGGAGAGACTGCTCGCTTAGTTCAAAAGCACGTCCCTGTGCTCGAGGGCCTCACAGGCATTGCGGGACCCGTGTGACCGGAGGGAGGGATGCGAGGAGGAGGAGAGAGGCGGCATTTTGGCCCTGCCGGCCCCCACCCCGCTTGGGCAGTACAGCCAGTCAGGGTCAGGCGGGGACGTGGGCCTAAGGCTCCTTCCTCGGTCCCAGTGGTCTCTGCCTAACGACACAAATAATGCTTTAATTCTTCGTTTCCCTTTTTTCTACATAGACACGGGGAAAGCGGGTTTTCTTTGAAAGCATTTTCTCTTGTTTTTCAGTCCTCTATGCGCTCTCTACCTATCACCTGTGTATCTACCAGGGAAATAACAATGCCAACGAACTGTCGTGACTACCTTTGTGGCTTTGGTAGGCGGCTTTACGCTGTCCAGGCTGTCCAGAGTAAGGAAATGAGTGTTTGCGGAGCTTTACCAGGTGCGAGTTTTCCTTGTTCAGCAGCGCCCACCCCCAGCAAATCTGATTATCATAGAAAACGCAAGGCCTCTTTGCAGATCAGGGTACGGAACCATCCAGGGAGGGCAGCCGCTTTCCTTTGAACTGGGATGTGTTTACGGCGCAGGCCTTGGCTCGAACGTGCACTGGGTCCCCGTCCTGAGACACGGCTGCATCTGTGCCCACGTCACTTTCAAGTCCCACCGCCACGGCAGCCTGTCTGTGTCGGAGGAAAACGAGGAGGTGTCAGCTCAGAGCCCAGCTTGTGACCTTGACCTGAGGAGGGTCACTCGCCCAGCTCGGGGAGCCTTGGCAGATGGCTTGGCCGGCCTCGAGTGTATAGAGGGGGCCCCACAGAAGGCTCCGTCTTTTCCCACTGACGACTAAGCTGCTCACCACCCCAGACCACGGCACAGGCGGGAGGGGGACGGCTGGAAGGCCGAGCTCCTTTTCAGGACCCGAGGGCTTCAATCCACAGCTCGGTCTGTCCCGGGGAATCGGAGTCCCGCCCCCAGCCCACCTCGGGACTGAGACCATTGTTCTAGGTTTGGTGAGGAGTTTCTGCAGGGGAGACAAACCATGCGCTTGTCTGAAGGGGAAAGGGCTAC